>CCAG010018988.1:0-45604 GCA_001077435.1 Glossina morsitans morsitans | reverse complement strand
AAAAAAAGAGAGATATTTTTCATTTGTTGTGCGTGCCTGGTTGTGTACAAAGTGCCAGTGTGTTAGTTGTTGCTTTGTGTATGTTTCTTTACAGAAATTTGTTTCGACATAATTTATTTATTATACTTCGAACGGAACTTTAATGCCTGCCAGGGACTATCAAATGTGTCTCATAATTTCTTTATTTTTTTTTTTTTTAGTTTTTATTATTCTGCTAAAATATTTTTTCGCTGATATTTCATTCTTTTATTCTACATGCACAGACACATATCCGCTGTTACCTTAGAGTGTTTTCTTCACATCTTCGCCTTCATCTCTAAATAAATTCATATAAAAAAACTGGATATCAATATCTTTTTCCCTATGCATCTTTAGTCACACATGTACCTAACGTCATACCTATAAATATATATACATACACATATATGTATATATAGAAATGTAGATAAGAGATGTATACATACATATAAAACCAGTCATTTAGTCGAACAAACCATTTAGTCAGTCAGTCGGTTAGTGATCATATTTACAGCGGTTGCGAGTTAGACATGTAATCTCTCTAAAGAGATTTATAGAGTTAAGCGAATTTGTTTCAATTTTTCCAATATTTTGAAAATTCTAACATTGAATTCTATTTGGAAACGCTACAGATCGCCAAATACTTTACTACTTTAATATAAAAAAAAAGAAGAAGAATCCCATTACTAAAATAGAAAATAATTATTTAAATAAAAACAAGTACAAGTACAAGTGCTATAGTGAATCAGGACCCTCAATTAAATATTCTACAGCCTACAGTTGTTCATATAATGACGTTTCAAAATAAGGTCTTACATGGGAAGTGGTTGAAAAAGTTGTCTCATCCGAACCATTTTTTGTAGCGTTCGTCCTTGTAATAAATTTTATATAAACATATGTCAAATATTGATGACAAACCTAGATCTACTCTGAAAGTGATTCTCGGTATAATAAAAATTAGTCCTTCTCAAGTCTTATGGGTGCCACATCCATACATCCACACCAACTTAACATGCTCTCTCCATCACAAGCTATGTAGGGTATAAAAAAAAGTACAAACCAAGTAAGAATATTAGATTCATTGTGCTATTCACCAACTTTGCAACGATGTATAAAACTGGGCCAATATTTTTTCGATTAGGGCCGTGCGAACTGACGAATCGAAATTTATTTTACATTAAACCTTTTTCGTAGCTCTAGAAAATATTTATACTAAAAAATCCCATGTCAAGCCTATTGTCTATTATGAATGGATTTGTAGCTAGGTCACGTGCCCTTGTTGCAGCAAAATTTGATATCGTCTTAATAAATAATTGCATTTCTATCTATATTAAGCCCATGCCAAGAATGGCGAATAAAAAGAAAATGGTACTCGACTTAATCGAATCTGGATATACTCCCTTCCTTGAGTTAAAATAGAATGCACAAATTTTTATTTGCGCAAGTTTTTTATCCACCAGCCACCGAACAGTAGGTGTGCATGCCTTCTTCGGTCAAAACGTTTTCACCAACCAAAAAGACACTTTAGAGATCCCCTCAAATATATGAATTCTTGATTAGTACCAACTTCCGGATCAATTTAGGCATGTTCTATGTCTATCTATTTCCCCGTCTGCGTGATGTCTGTTGCGAATATTCTCCTGGCCGCAAAAATGAAGATATCGCTTCCAAATTCCGTAAAACCTTTGGAAGTGCTCGCACCCGGGGGCCACGTCTGGCCGATTTTTCATAGGTACTACAGTGTTGCCCATAAAATGCACGTGCAAATTCTGGGAGTTGCATCTATTGTAGTCGCTGAATAAAGAGCAAAATGGGAATTTTTTCTCTTTCGAAAAACAGAGGTGTTCTCAGTTTACGTGGTGGCGTAGACGAGCCTTTCAACCGATTTATCCCATTTCCAGACTACCAATCAGTGTATAACAAATTCCAGTGTTTTTGTCGAATTTGAAATCGATATTTTTGTTTTTGCGATCAAGCAAAAGTTTACCATAGACGCTACATAAGGGGACGGATGGACATGCTTAAAGTGCTGATACCGGTGAATAATATCCATGTTTCATCAGGTTTTGATAAAATAAACATATCCTCATACCTGGAAGAGTGATTACACCGAGATGAAGCGTATGAAAAAAAAATCAAAAAAAAAGTTTAAATGTGTACCGTCTCAAGGGCACGTAGGCAAATGGTCTTTCGTAAATTAAAATCGCTTTTACTCTGGATTTCTAAGACGAATTATTGCAATTTTCAAATCAGCCTAAGACAACTTTTGTGTTGAGACGGCACTGCATCGCGGACTTGCATACGAGTTAAGCGATCCCAAGCTCAAATCGCGTAGAGGTTTCATCTTCCGAGTTCTTACGGGCAAAAAATTTCTTATCATAATATGTATGTACAGGTGTGGGCATATAAATGGTGCAATTGTTACAAGGACTTTTTGAAAGATTTATAAAAAAAAAGCAAAAGTAAAATTTAACTTAAATTTAAACAAGCATTAGGGGATAGGGCCAACCACTCAATACTCTATACCAACCTAAAGTTATTCATATAACAGCGTTTCAGAATAGGGCCGCACACGGGATGCGAACGAAAAGGACGCCCGACCCGAACCATTTTCAGTGGTCAAAAGATTATACACAAGAAAAAGGATAGACGGATCAGTTTAATTCAATTCAGAAAGTGATTCTGAATCGATTGATATAATAAGAGGTGGATCTTTCTGAGTGTTGCGTACAAGCGCACAAACCGACTCTTGTACCACAAGTGATGTAGGGTGTCTTGTTCTTCTGCGAGTTAGCAAATCAACAGCAGATGGTTTACTGAGTTGAGTATAAAAAAAAAAAAAAACATTTAAAAACTTTGAGTGCCACAGCAAAATTAATGGCAATGAGATGAAAATTATTTGAATATAGGAAAAGCAATAAATTCGCGGTTTGAAAAAAATTCGATAGCAACTACAACTACCGCCTATGTATATAAAAATAATTAAAATTTAACAATTTTTTATTTATTGTTCGTTTGTTTTGTGCTTTATCTTGACTTGTTGTTCACCGTTTGACAATTGTGATCGGTGCTTTCGGCAAGCGTCTGTCATTTCTCCTCCGGTGCGACATATCAAAAATTGATTAATATTTTGCCAACGTTTGTGGAGACATTTTATGAACTAATCTTTACTTTAAGAAGATCTTTTTTAACCTATGTGTCTATGGCTGTATGTAGGTTCGTCTAATTGAGGCATCATAGTGTTTTCCAATATTTAAGATTTCATGATGAATGTGTTCTTATAAAGTACAATAGTCGAGTTGTAAGCCATTCTCTAGCCCTGATGCAATTTTGTCAATTGGATCAAAGTTTTTTTTCGCCTGCACTTAATATCGTAGATAAGACCTGCAAACCCTTTTCTACAAACTTATGAATTCGTTTATTTATATCTTTTAATAGAAGTGCTATAGAAACAATTGAATGAATTCTAAATGATTTTCATTTTCAAATTTTCAACAAAACTTTCCTAACATCGCTACTCAGAGAGAAAGTTTGTTTTTTCTTAGTAAATACAAATTATGATTACTCGCTGTCTTAATGAAAAGAAAAAAAAAACAAAATTCTTTTTACTCTCTTAATAAGCATAAAACCAAATAGGTGTTAGCACAAAATTTCCTATTTATCTCGTTTAGAAGTTGATTAAGGTGATGTTCCAGCGTACGTGGCAGAAGTGAAAAGCAAATTAGGTTCGCCTCACTTAGCTCGGCGGTAGCTCTGCTGGACAATCACTCTTAAAATGAGATCAAATTGAAACAAGTTGATACTGCCTGCGCGCTCCCACAAATCACTTGTCATTCTTGTGACAATTAAGAAAAAATCTTTGTGATCATAAAAATAACACTCTACCTAAGAAAATGTCGTTCAGTCAATCTATGTCTCGCTAAAGTGATTTGGACTGAATTACGTGCAATCATCATCTGATACTTTTCTCGCACATATTTATCAAATCGACGTGAAAAACACTTTCAAAACAGTGCCATTAGAGTAAAGTTGATATAACATAATACTCCGTAATCGCAACTTGCCACACAATGTACCGAGTGGATTGGATAGAGAGCAAAAGTATTTTGCTTTCAAGAGTTAAAGAAAAAAAGAAAAAAAAAGAAAATCTACGAAATAATCATTTACGCAGTTGGAGGGTGTTCAAATTGCCCCTTGAGCCACTTAAACCGATCTCACTTGTTGTAATATTAATATTGTAAAATAAAGTAAATGCGTATATACGTAAATATATGTATAAGGAACATCTAGGGTATAAAATTGTGTGTCTATCTGTATACACACAGATGGTGATATTTACTTATATAAGCACTAAAAACCCACATATATATATATATACATACATACATACATACATACATACATAATATATCTCCGTGCAGATTATATGGTACAACAACAGCAAATCTCCAATCAACTTTACTACCATTTAACCGAATACGAGAAAAAAGCAACAAAAAAAGAAAGAAAATGAAAAAGAAAAAAAAAAACAAAAAATAAATAAATAATAAAAACGTCGTCGTTTTGTGAACGAACATATTGTATGTACATAACCGTACATATTTATAAATGTAGATATGTAAATATATTTATGTATACACAGCAATTTTATACCCAGCTGACAATTCGAGATATATGCAAGCATTACGTATATAATCATATTTTTATGTAAATTAAACACACAGTAGCTGTTGTATATGGATGTATCAACACGGCACATATACTACATACATATATATACATATATATACATATGTATAAAAAATAAAAAACTATATATTCTAAACAACACACTCAAGATAAATTTTGAACCTGATTTTAAAACAGAAACCAGTAACACAAGTTAAACACATGATAAAAGTTGTTTATGTTTACATATGCATGCCCACATATGTACATGTACCATGCAGATGTATGTATGCTATGCATGTTCGCATACGTGAAGAACGTATAAACAAACTATAATCTTAACAGTGAAGAGAATCCAAGAAAGAGAGAGAAAGAGAGAGAGAGAGAGTATTACATATGGATAGAGAAAAGTAATGATCATAAAAACGAATCCGTTGTTTTTTGCTGTAACTCAGAAAAAAAAACCTATGCCTTACTTAAAAGAATATATAAAAATACATTGGTTTTTAAATGAAAGGGTGGGCCATTTGATGTTTCAACATAATTTTCTACCTAATAAACTGTATATGAAAAATTTAAATGGAAAATTTGCTTTATAAAAAAAAAAATAAATAAATAAAATAAAATGTTAATAACAAAAAGTTATCTAAAATTTTCCCAGAAAATTTGACGACTTGTTAATCTTCGATTGTGTGTGGAAAAGAGCTAGACTTTGGGTATCGATCAAGTTTCAGAAAAATGTCAACTAGCTTGGGATTGCATTATATTGCGGACCGTAGTTCGATCACTATTCGATAGTGATGAAAAATGACAACAACAAATTTATCAGTTCATCACTTTTAAGGAAGCATGGCTCAGAGAGGCGATTCATCCACACACATATTCCACTTTGCTAGGAAAAGGCGAACGTTAATTCAAAGGGCTGACACTGATCACTGAAGCAATTACGTGAAGAGGATATATTTCTTAATAAGTTTCAAGTACGAAAATTTGTAAAAATACTGCTTTAGCAATAAAAAACTGGTATATATGGACCCGAGATAGCTAGGTTGCCAATTTAAAGTACAAGCATTGGAATTCTAGTCAGAACAAGTCATTCTATCTACAGATGACTCTATAAAGATGGATCAGCAAACATAATTTAGCCACCCCCACCCCCTCCCTCCTACAACCCATAATGCTGTGTAGAAATGCTACTTGAACAAGGTATACCGCGAATTTGTCCGGTTATTAATGATATCACATAAGCAAAGATTCGAAGCTACGCTAACCGAACGCGAGAAGAAAGGCAAAAAAAGTATTTATAGATCATGCGATTTAAAAGAAATATTAAGTAAGAAAAAGACTTGGCCCACCTCTATGCATGTCTATATACGCATATACATATGTAAGAATATGTCTAGAAACTTTTGATTATTACTAAGTGCGTAAACTACATATATATATTTACTTACTCTGTACATACTCGTAAAGACGGAAATTAATTAATAATACACAAAATGCTTGATTAACGCAAAAGAAAATATTTAAATAAATCTTTTGAAGGATTTTATATTTAAAATTCTATTTCGTATAAACTTCGGCACACACGCGGACACTCACTTTTAGCTTAACTATGGAAGAATTGTATAAATAAATGCATGCATTTATAATAAAATTATTGCTGTTGTTTTTGTTTTGCTTGTTGTTGTTCTTGTTCTTGTTGTTTTAAATACAATTTTACAATTTGTTCAAAATCCATTTAAGATGCTTATGCTTCGTCATTTGCGTTTGTTTATTTTTCCACAATACCTTTTAGCTAAAGATTCGCATTCGCATACACACATGCACGTAAACAACTACTCATTTATACGTACACATGCACTGATTAAACCCCCATATGTCTTCTATTTCTTAGTATATATATATATATATATATACAGCAAGCATTTAAATACAAATGTAAAAAATAACAGCCGTGTCTCTCATTGAAATTGAATATGCATTAGTGTGAGCGAATGAAATCATATGATTAATGCTGAGTAAAACAGCTGATTGAGTGCAGAAGAGCATTAGCGTGCGCTCACTCTGTAAAAATTACACTCGCGTTCGTACATCTTACAAAGTAAGAAGAAATTTTCATATGTTTAGATTCGGTTAAAAGTATGCGTAACTTATAAACAAAAAACACAATCAATGTTCAAATAAATGAGCAAACGTAGACTTACAGACGTAAAGCGAAGAAAGAAACCCAATTGGAAATATCTGTCTAAACACAATATACAATAAATTGTTTCTTTTGGGGGGAGGTGAAGTGAAATTTTTCTTTCTCGTAATCACCACTGACCTACACACTTAGAAATTAATTGAAAAAAAAAAATTAATTTACTTAATTTTTTTGTTAATAATTTTTGATAAGAATCATGCGGTTTTTCTTTCAAATATATGTGCAATTATGATATTGATAAATAATAATTTTTTATTATAAAGTTTATATATTTACTTACAGATGTTCAGTTAATGAGATAATTATTAAAATTAGAAAAAAATTAAATGCGCAATTAATTATAATTTTTTTTTTGTTCACTTCTTTTTATTGCACAGATGTAATATTTGAAATCAGATCTTAATACGGGGGATCTGTCACGCCAGACCGTGAATCATTGGTTTTTTGTTTTTCTTTTTTCTTTTTCGTTTTTTTTTTTTTTGATTATGTGCAAATAAAAGCAAAAAGATCACCTAGCAAGCAGGGAAAAAGTCATTAAATGCATTTTCTTTATATATATTTCGTGTTTTCTAAGAGCTAATGGATTTTTTTACTCAACATTATAAAGGTATATTAAATTTTGCATTATACTTGTTATACCCATCCATGTTCAATGTTCTACAAATTACCAGAAATGTCGTAATTAGATAGTGGTAAATATCTGAAAGGTTTAAATGTTTCTTTTCTTTCTTTTTCTTTTTCTAAGGCTTCACAAATTTTCGCTTTATATTGATTTATAATTTACCCATCAAGTTCGCAGAAAGTATTATTCCCAAAATAAATTATACTTAGAGTATGAATCTTCGCAAAACTTAAGGAAATTGACATAAATTATTTGGCATTTGGATATTTTTTAAATTCTGCATGTACTTACACTTCGATCTATCCCTTGCTTGTCACGAGCAACTTTTATATCGGTACAGGAAAAATGTTGTAGTCGGACGATTGTATGCAGCAACGACTGTATCGAATTTCGGCTGATGATAACGTTTTTCAATGGAATACTGCTTATAAGCCCTTTTTTATTCAAAAAAAAAAGTCTGTTGTTAGATATTACACTCGAATCTATTAAAATTATAAAATTCATGAAATTAAATCACCGCAGAGACGCATATATAAAGTGAATTATTTTTCAGGTACCTTTTGTTTTACATCTTGCGTCCATGTGAAAATGAGGAATTAAATTTTCAAACTGCAACAAATAGCAGATCAATTTAAAATAGGATCGTAGTTCGTAGAAAAAAGAATAGCTTTTTATGGAATTGAAGGAATATACAAAAAAACGCAAAGTATTTTATGGGTCGTCATTCCTTATTCCGTAAGGCTAGTTATATTGACTTCTTAATAATGAAACCCATTCATCCCACATCCCATCTCCCACTAAATTCAACTGCATTTGCTGAAATCTAAGTTTTCCAGCCACGTCTTTAAACTGCCTTAGAGGCTACTTCTGTTTTTTAGAGAAAAGTTTCCAATCTATGAATTCCTCCATATAAGTTTTTTCTCATATATGCGAGTCAATTTTCAAAATTTATTAACAACGACAGACAACGAGAAGGTGATCTTCAATTTTTTTGCTATCGGCCTTATTAGACACGCCCGACGGCAGATATTCAAAATCGACACTTTAGCATTATGTAGATTAAAAATTCGTATTAATCCATTATGAAGCGAGATTAATTTATTGCAATCAGCCAGACATACGCGACAAATGACACGTGTGCAAATGAGAACTTTAATTGCTTTAATATATTATAATAAAAATTCGCCAAGTATTGTTCTAAAACTACTTCATTAAACTGATAACAATATTTTGCAAAAAAATAAAAAAAATCATGATTTGCTAACGTGAATCATATTTTAACGTCAGCAGCTTACAAGCATTGATTGTTCCAACTGGTTATGTGGTCGTCAATTTTTGCTGTTTTGTTTTTTTGGCATTTTATTCAACACTGAGAGCAATGTATACACAATCGCATAGCAAAGAGAGTTGAACAACTGTTTTAATTTGAGATGAAGCAAGACTCAGGAAAAAAAAACTGTTTCATCTCACATACGCGAATGCATATGGATAGTAAATACAAGTATATGCACGAACACTGTGATAATAATCAACATTTTGAACTCGGCTCTACAAACTCTAATTATTGAAGAGTTCGGATTTGTTGCTAGTATTGCTAGAGATGAGTGCGTGAGTTTGCGAGTTCCTTACGATCGTGAATGCTTTCATTCTATAAAGAGTTTTACGTTGACTAAGAACATTTTATATAAAAAGCTTATATATATATATACATATATATAACTAAAAAACCGTTCATTTCAAATAAATCACATAATTCTAAGAATCCTTTTATTGCATGTTTATTCGGTGTCGGCGCTATCCGAAATAAGTCACACTGCAGAAATGGGGGAAAGCACGCGTTTTACAATCGATTTACGAGAGAGTGCCGTGTTATAAGGGCGTTTACTGTGCTTCTGGACATACGAGGTAGTGCCGCGTTGTAAGGACGTTTACTGTACTTCTTTAGAAAGTACAGTATATATCTAGAGTGCTTAGCATTCACTTTACAGGTCTGCGTTATGTGTATTCTCTCTCTGGAATTTTGCTCGTCTTTTCTATGAATACGTTTTTTTACGAATTTTGGAAGTTATACACAAAAAGAAAAGAAGGTTTGCCAACATTTGAAAGTTGAAAGTGACGCCTGCATGACAAAAGAACTAATTATATGGAAACTATAAACTTTGCGGAGTTCCAAGGTGATAACTGCATAATATAAAAAAAGTTTTCCTACTTTCAAACCGCCGGTAAGTAGTCGTTGAGAAAACGTTCGGAAAAAATTTTTTTTTGTCTTAGGGTCATTTTAATTACAAATGTTTCCAATTAATCATTAATTGATCGCCAATAAAAATGCGGAGGGTCGTCCTTTAACGCTTGAATGTATTCGATGGTTTAAAATGCTTAAGAAAATCCATCTTCGCGTGCATAAATAACCTCATTTTTCTTAGCTGACTTCCCTTAGAGCTAAGTCTCTAGCCAAAAAAGCATTTATTAGTTTACCTCGCTTTAAGGATGTGGTGGACATTGCTTTTGTGGAAAATTACTTTTTCATCGTTTATTCATTATCCTTGTACCTGTTCGTTGAGGCAGCTCTGTTAAGCATTCTATTGACTATTTTTCTGTTCTCAGGTTAGTCAAGCACAACATAGCCTAATCTCTTTCTATAAAAATCGCTAGTAAATAATAAAAATCGAAATTTCCAACTATTAATCGCCCATCCGGAGTCCTGGAAGGAGTCCTGGTGGAGCCCTGAGCATACCCTGCCCAAAAAGACTCGTTACAAGTGGCCCTACTACTACATAGAACAGCATAAGAAATATATTCTTACTTTATCGTCTAGGAAGAAGTCTGTACTTAAAAAATATTCGGCATTCGACAATCACGAAATTTCAACTATTCCAACAAAACCGCCAATTTTCTCTTGATTGTGAAAATGGCAATGCACGGTATTTTTATATTAATCTCATTCAAGAGTAAGACTACACCGGAACTGTCTTTGCTTTCTAAGCAAAAATTCGCGTTAGAAGTTACCTAAAGCATATATGGGCATAGAGCACGTGGTTTTCAAAGCCGGTTTCGCTATTTTCATTCGTTTTTGTGCGTGCGCCGTGAGCGCATTTATGGAGAAAGTTTAAAAAAAAAAGTCGGCAAAATGCTTTAACTGACAGCGCACAAAGGTAACGAGTAATTCAACGAAAAAAGTGTTATTAGTATTGTGTTCCTTGGGTCCACAAGGAAGTGCGATGAAGATTTCAGACGAATTCCACAAGAAATATTGACCCTACGCGTGCCTATCCTTGACCCTGTGCCAGTTCCAAATGTAATATAAATATATTCTAAAGTCGCCGCTCATAGCTGATAATTTAACAAAATGAAATATTTACGCGGAAGTTCCGCGGGGGAAAGGCATTTTTATAAATATTACGTTATTAATGAACTTATATGTGAAAATTTTTGATATTTTCCTGAGTTCATTTATTTGTTTAGCCAGAATTTAGGTTTTACACAATTTCTTTTGGTTTTTTTTTCTTTTAGAGCTCAAATTCGGTTAAGACCAGCAATTGCCTTTAAATTATCCATTTTGCAAAAAATGTAGAAAAACCCGTGAATAACCCAAAGTAAAATTTTGTGATATTTGTCTGTTTACTTAAATCACGGCACCTGCTCATCTCTGGTATTTACTGGTGTCTTCCTGGACTCTCCAATACTTATCTATATGTTTTGTATTAGTATGTAAGTAAAGTGTCTCTCTAGCGTGAGTGAAGTGAGTATTCGTAAAAGCAAGTAAATTGATTCTGTTAATATAACCTGGCTAGCGCTGTTAGTAACATTCGTTAATTCGTTTCGTCTGGTTTCGCGTATGTATGCAGTTTAAATACATATATGTATACGGTGCAGTCAGTCAATCGTGTTTATATTTATTATAAATGCGTTCATTATTCGTTTGGTGTGTGTATTGCTCAGTTGTTTTATATATATGTTCCTTTAGTTTTTCGTTTGTTTTCTGAAATTCAGTCAACATTTTAACTGCAACGGGAAAGAACAGATATTATTCATTGCGGGTAAACAAAAATTTCAAACATAACATAAGAAAGAAAAAAAAATAAAGTAGGAAAAAACTAAACTAAAAACAAGCTGTATTCTAGACATCGTTTTGTATGTGTTTCATTAAAGTACATATGTTGTGTATGTGAAATTAAAGTAAAAATTTTGCCCGGAGGGACAACATTTAAGTGGGCATTAATACTAAATGATTAAATAAATAAATTATAACAACAATTTCAGAGGAATGCAATTTATTATTAAAAATGAAATTTTTCTTTAATTTTCCTTTTTATTATTTTCATTCTTTGATTTCTTTTTCATTACAACTCAGCTGAAACTTTAATTGCGTTTTAATTTCGATTTTGCAAAAAAAAAAAAAAAAGAAGGAAAAATGCATATAAAGGAAAATTAAGAGGAAAATAAATAATCAGAAGAGAGAAACAGAAATATGATAATAAACACTTTGTTTTTTTACATATAAAGAAGAAAAATACATTTTCGAGATATATAAATATTTATAAATTGCTTAGTACTTTTAAGGAAAATCAAAATATATTTCAATTTACATACTGCCATATAAAATTTAAAGTGTATAAATGATGATGATGAGGGTAGTGTGCGTGCGTGTGTGTGTGTGTTTTTGTTTGTGTGTACGTACGCGAGTCTCTTCGATAGTGTAAAGTAAATAATTTTGTACCTACGTACCTTAGTGTGAGTGTGCATATATCTTGTACCATCGTAAGCAAACATATTATTTATATAAACAACAATAATAACAGCTAAATTATTTGTTGTATATAAGAAAAATTAAAAAAAAAAAAATTATCTCTACAGTGCCAACAACAATTACGAGTGGAAAACACATTACGTCGTTACGTTTGTACTCGGTTTATTTCTTTTTTTTTTTTGGGTGTTTGAATGTATTCGCCATATGCATGCACCTAATTATATATATGTGTTTGTGGGTATACATATACACACAAACATATATATATATATATATATATATATATTATGTATATACCACAAGAGTTGTCGATGCAAATTTCCACACAGTGTTTATACACAGAAAACGAGGAAAAAATCATAATAGTATATACAGTGGAATACCCTCGCAGTGAACTCTTCCATGCCTAAACAAATTTCATTTCGATTTCATGAGAGAGATTGCGAGAAAATTTTTCGAGAAATTATGAGTTGCTTTTTTTCATTTTTAAATACAAAAAGTGAACGTCCATCACGTATGACTACGCGAGAAAAGTCATGGCAGACTTTTGAACTTTTTATGAATGCTTTCACAGAATAAATCCCTGTTAACATGAGAATCATACAAAATTTGTCCCTATGAAAAAGTTGGATTTGACAAATTTATTACTAACAGAGAGGGAGTTTCAATCCTCCTTCTTTATGCCACAACATGCTAACTAAGACATGCCTAGTCCTTTGCAGTTAATTTGAAATGAGGGCACCCACCTGAAATTTTAAAAACTATTCCTTTCCTGTAACTGAAACGAAGGTAAAAAGTTGTCGAAATTAACGCTTGATTTCTCCAAGAATTTATGCACGAAACCAAACACAAAACTGTGATATTGATTTTGTCTTCATCTTAGACCACTAATTCAATACCTTTTCAGAGCGACGTATTTGGCATTAAGTATTGTCTAACTCAAGTTCGTAGATCAGCTAAACATACTTTATTGGCCGACTTTATGGTTGTAAATTGGTACTATTACTTGTGGGGCAGTCAGTGGAACGCATGAAAATAAGATTTCAGTTATTTATACATTTCATTAAAAAAACAGCTTCTTACGTCCCGCGTAACGAATGGAATAAACAAACCTGTTAAATAAAACTTAATATTACTTAATTTTTAATAATTCATATGTATATATAGATACACATGATCATACCACTAGAATCGACTTCCTAGGCAAATATATTAGAAAATAAATGAGGATGACAAAACACAGCAAGTCCCAAGGGAAACAGTTTTAGCTCTATCCCATATGTATCCAGTATTCATGTATGACCACTAAGATAGTCTGGAAGAACGATGAAGATAATAGCAAGTGCTGGAGTGCGAGAAAAGGCGAAGCTCAAAGGGCAAGGAATTATTATAAATTTCAGGGGTTTCCTTTCAT
This sequence comes from Glossina morsitans morsitans, assembly GCA_001077435.1. Classification (NCBI taxonomy): domain Eukaryota; kingdom Metazoa; phylum Arthropoda; class Insecta; order Diptera; family Glossinidae; genus Glossina; species Glossina morsitans. The sequence goes on along the minus strand of CCAG010018988.1, from coordinate 31,929 downwards.
TTCGTAGATATCTATATATACACTTTAGATTTGTTGGTAAAGTCAGATGGTAAAGTAGAGAAAAACTTTAAAAGATGGTGAATTAAGAAAATGTCTTTGAAATTTCAAATCTATGATGCCCTTGTCCTTGAAAAATGAAATGATATCAGACAAAACAGAAATGAAGCGGGTGTTAGCAGATTATAGGACGCAGATAGTAGGATGTAGATAGCAAAACTATCTGCTATGTCCAAGTGGAGTAAGACTTAAACACACAATCACTATCACGAAATTAATCTTTATTTGAATTTTCCTTCATATCCATATAAGAAAATCACAAAAAAAATTCGCCTCAAATCGTAAATTTCGCTGTTAACCGTTCTGTCCGCTAAAAAGATTTTAAAGCGTTCGTTATTGAGTGTTTTCACTGTATATATGTATATAAAAAAAAATTTACAATGCAGTGTATAGTCAGTTGGTACTCAACTACCTCAGTAGATACAATACAATAACAACAATAACGCTAACAATAAAAGCAATACGATTCTCAACTCAGTTTAACTTAAGAACAAGAAAAAATCAAACGAAAATAGACAGATTATCAAAAAAAGAAAAAAAATAATAATAAAAAAATAAAAGCAAATAAATAAATAAAAAGTTAATAAAAAAAGAAGGTGTAAATAAATTTGAAAAGATACTTTTTAAAAGAAAAAAAAAATTGTAAAAAAAGATACAAAAGGTATATATATATATACATAAAAAAAAAAAGAATAATTATACTTAAAAGGTTTCGAAAATAATTATAAAACAAAACGAAATCTGTGCAAAAAAGGAATATATAAATTTGTATTATATGCACATACATATATACATATATATATATATATATATATATATATATATATATTAATAATAATAATAATAAATAATTAAAAAACGAAAACCTTGCAAATGTGAAATAATCAACCAATTCAATACAGTAACAATACTAAAACCTCAATATGATTTGTTTTTTTTTTTTTTTTCATTATTTTCTTTAAAATACTTACATACATATAACAATATATATATATATATAATGTAATACATATGTACCCAAATGCAATTGCAATTACAATTACTATGCAAGATATTCAGTAAACGAGAAAAAAAAAATTAATGAAATGAAATAAATAAATAGTGATAATTAATCAAAGACCATAATTTGAAAAACTGCAAGCGAAAGAATATATAAAGAAATTTTTCAAAATCATACACATATATATATATATATTTTAATAAATAAATTTTTATAAAATAATTTCTCAGAAACAACAAAAAGAAAAAGAAACAGAAACGATATTTTACTTTAAAATTTCGAAAGAAAACAAGTGTGAAAGTTATATTCAATTTTAGAGTAAATTATGGAAATCTCAATCGCCTTAACAACTACCTGAACTTATTTATTTACTATAAGCCGTAGAAGAGAAAAAAAAATGCAATTATCTTTGGCAGTTTTCGCAATATTTCAGAGATTTTAAGAGTTTACTCTTAAAATACAAGAAAAGGATTTTTTTGGGGGAAAAAAAAAATGCCAAGAGATATGGGAATTTTTGTAAAAGTTCGTTTAATAGTTTGTCAATTAAATCTGCTGGGGGGTCTACCGTCTGGCCGCATTCGTAACCCAGCAAACAATAATTAATGTTAAGAAGTAAACTAATCATGTGCTTCAAGAGAAGAAAAGAATTCTTCATAAGCTTCAGTATCCTTGGCGACCATTCGTTTTTATTGTAATAGAAGTTTTATTGATTTCAGCGAATAAACAAATAAAAAGGCTACAGTAGGCCACGGCCCACCATTAGTTTTCAATATAAGGCTTTATATGGGAAGTAGCCGAAAAAGTGTTCCGATTCAAATCCAATTTTCAATAGTCTCCACCCTCGGGCCAAAACATCACAGTGTACCAGATTTGAAGAAAATATATTAAAAATCGTCGCTTGTAGGTTGTACTCAAGAAAACAAGTTGGACAAACGGACAAATAAGCTTACTCAAGTGACTCCGCATCGACAGGTATAATTAAAGATGTGTCTATCTGAAGTCCTTCTGGGCGCGACATACATCCGTACAAGCTTACTACATTCTTATATTACAAGTGCTATAGGGTACCAAAAGGAAGTCATAGTAGTGGTGTATCAATATATCAGCAGTGTTCATAAAAGGCTATAGAAGACAAACGAACCCTGCATGAAGATAGTAGAAAGGTTACTTTGCTCGAATTACGCTGCACATCATTGCATACTCCTTTGTCGAAAAACTTAATTTTTTCTTTTTTAAATCTATTCCGATGAGGGAAACTGTTAACATCACCTTTCGGCCTTGGCTCATCGATATTGCTCGATATTCGCTCATCTCCCGTCCTTGCTCAAAAAAAATCGCAAACAATAATTTCAGACATTTCCGACATTCAGACAGGTCCGTCGCAGTGCTACCAATTTAGAAAGAAAATAATTCTGGTATTCGATATACCCGCGCAATTTAATTTGAGCGTTGGTCTTACTTTTTGGACACTGTATTATCGTATACCCTACAAGTTTTGGCTCATACTTATATCACTGAATCGATCAACGTCAGTCTGCCCATCTGGTTTTCTTGCATTCCATCTACGGGACGCAAGTTTAGAGATACCCCGAACGAACGCTATTGAAATTGGTTCGGATTGGAGTACTTTTTCGATCATTTCTCATGTGAAACCTTATTTTGAAAAACCGTTATATGAACAAGGGCAAGATGATGTAGGGTACTTTATGGCCGACCCCAGCCAGCTAAAGTCTTTTCACTTGTTTTATACACATGTGTAGGTAGCGATTAAAATACTAAATTGCTTATGTTGTTTCTTGGCCGTTGAAGACGAACGCAGAAGTAATCCAATCCAGCTAATATTGAAACTTGACTAGAGAAAGTTCCCAAGGAAGAATTTATAATCAAACTGAAAGCTAGAAATTAAAAATTTTGAAATTTTTTTTTTTTTTTAGTCATAACTTAAAAGAAATGATAAAAATGATTAGCATTTTGTTGCTTGTGAACTTCATCTTAATAGAGTGGACAAGAAAAAAGATGAAGATGACTTGGTTTTTGTTCAAAGTTGTTATTGTGTGTGGTTTTAAGACACGATCAGGTCAGCAAGCATAGATGCATCGATTACTTTATTCACGCTCACGGGTTTTTGTATGTGCGTTAATAGGCCTGTGAAGCATTAATCTATGTTTTACAACAAATCCATAATACTTACATACATATATACATACTTACATACATACACTCAGTCATTAGGCACAATTTTTATTTTACTTAATTTGTTTTATTTTATGTGTTATATAATTTCAAATTTCTTTTCTGCCTGTTTCGCGTTTCCATTGAATTTATGACAAATTATCGGGCAGACGCTGCGATATTAAACGCGAGCTAATTCGTGGAAATATTGTGAAGACATTTTCTTAAAATTTTTAGTGCGTGTGTTTTTTTTTTTTGTAGTATTCCCAATTTTATGACAACACTTGGAGAGCAAATGAAAATATGTATGTATAGTCACCAAAGACGGCCGACTAGAATTTAATTTTAAACGATTTAGTACCGAAAGGTATTAATTAATAGAAAAGGATTTATTTTCCCCGCAATGGCATGAGTAAATGTCTAGACTTCGAAATCCATTGCAAATTGTTGCAATAGACAATCGCGGTAGCCCTGCTTAGGATATCAATGCGTATGTTGAGTTGTTTTAAACAAAAAGCTGGCGAAAATATTATAAAAATTGTATTTAAATTTCTCCGCCAACGAGATGATAATCTTCATCACATTTTCTGTCGATATTCTTTTCCATAAAATCTGCAAAAGTTATTATAGCTCGCTATGTCAACAAAATAGTTAGTGTAACGCTTGGAGCTTTACTGCTCTTCTAGTCTTAGTCTTTGGTAACTTGGAAGATTATCTTTTGGCAAAACACTGTTTAAGCGGCAGTTGTCAACAGACAAGTTCCGGTGCTTTTTTGACAGAATACGCTCGCACACGCAATGTATAAGATTGTCTTCATCATACACACATATATGTGACATAACCGTTTCTTACCACAGCCCAACGTCACATACATGTGACAAACGTTTTTACCGATGTACAAAGGAATGGCCAAACATGCTGCGTATTGAATAAAGCGGTCGTATAATCACGAAAAATACGTTGGGCTGGGATGAATGCTTTCCCCAGGAGAACATGATAATGAGTAGGCTAAGTTAAGTCTTTCTCCTTCTTCCGGATGGAACGGAGACATCATTTCACTTTTATGACGGTTTTGCTGTAGAGTTTCGAAATATTTGGCCGAGAGGTGTATCACAAAAAATGTTTTCCCAGGTCATGACACAATTTTTAGATTACTTGCATCAGTTTTCTCCAATGTCAGGTGATACCTGTGGCTGTCTAACGGTGCCACTGTCCCCTCTTTATAGCCGAGATCTTCCTCTTCCTGATTAGCATTTGCATCTACATAATGTGCACTTTTGGGAATTTAGACGCTTCCCAACAGTTAGCCATCTTCCGTGACATATTAAATGCTCCATTTGGCATAATCTGACTGAGGCAGAGTTTGCATATCAGGGAGATCATTACAGTTTTCTCCACTGACCTGCTCACACCTACACTATTGATTAGAATATTAAGTAAATTAGTTGACTGCAACTGAGAACAGCTCTTGGCTAAGCACGAACACTAATAAGCAGATTGTCCGCATAAGCACACTCCCTCAGATTGCTGAAGTAAAGAGTCCACCATCATGTTCCACATAAATGGACCACAAATTGGAATCCTATGGACAAGAACGGTTCCAAGCGATCAGATGTCATTTCACCTTGTGCTGACGGGTAATATATGCTCTGATAAAGGTGGACATTATTTGAACTAACGTACATTTTCGACTTTTCTCTAAAAATAAGCGGTTTTCCTTTTACTGAAGAATCCGATAAAGGCGATTGCTTACAATGAATGCTTCTTCTTGCAGTGCATTGTATATTTCAATCATCACCAACATTGGACAAACATTCTTGACTAAGCAACATCTTGGACATTGTTTTACGATGACGAACGAACGCCTGTAATGAGAAATTAATGTACGCTACAAGCTTAGCCCAAGGTTGCATTATGTTTGTGGGTTAAAGACAGTTTCGAGAGATTACTGACTTCGCCACATTGTTGTTGTTGTTGTACAAATTGAGGTCGAATAGTTTATGCTTCAGCCGGTGAATAGTTTATGTCTTCATTTTTACGAAAAATTGCTTTTTTCATCATTTTTTCTTTATTTATTTACTATCCATAAAAATAATTTTTAGTTTTTTTTTTTTTTTGTTTTTTTTGCTCTTATTCTTTAACCTTGACTTGAGGGTTGTTGTCTAACAACGTTTGTTGAACTTTTTCCTATATTTTGGGACGTCACAGATATTCAATACCAATCGTCTTTTGTTAGAGCTTTCAATTTAAATTCAGCTGCCTATCTTTTTAAGATGGTAAACGGATTCTATAAAAAAGTAAAGCGTTCCAAGCACATTAAGCAAAAGTTTGCACGGATGATTTGCCTTTTAAATGAAAAGAAAAAAGAAAAAAAGCATTGTTTTTTTTTTTACACTTAATGAATATTAACAAAATGCCCGTAAGCAACACCACAATCACAAATATCAGAGGATAGAACGAGTGAACGGTCAAACAAATTAACTTATTATAGAACTTTTCTCAACAAAAGAATTTGGATCGTTGGAAAAAGCACGATGCACTTTAGCAGCAAGATGACGGACTGAATTGCTTTAGTGATCCACTTTGCATATATTTATCCTAATGTTATTGGCAGGGCAGTATATACGTTGTGTAGATAACATTTTAACCGATAGTGATATCGATACCTTGTACATGTAACCCTTTCAAAACGTAAGCGTAAAGTTCAGCTTTAATGAGCTCTTAGGGATTTCGAGAACAAATAGTATAAACACAAGATAAGACAGTAAGCTGCCCAGCTTTACCCCTAGGAATAAGAAGAGACAATTAACTCTTATTGCGGTCATATTAGACAAAGTAATGTTCAAATGACTTCAAACATCTGTTATCAGCGGACGTGCTCTCTAAATTTCCTTGCTCATCTTCTCGTGCGTAAAGTAAATCAACCGTAATTTATAACTTTGCACTTAAAAGGGTTTCCACTTTAGACGATGACTAAGAGAAAACAGTTACTCCTCGGGCTTTCGAGGATTAATAAGAGCGAAATAACAAATAAAAGAGTTTGTATATATTTTGCATCGAACTATGGTCTACTCGTTGCCGGTTAATCGTCCTAGGTTGTATAAATTCCTGGCAAGCGTTGGCAACTTTGTGTTAAGATAAGTACTATGGCAATCCAGTCTCTTTTTGTAGAGTTGCTTGTGTCGCGTCTTAAACACTTTCAATCCGTAGTCTGTTTAGTTGACAAAAAAATAAAAATAATAAATCCGGCATAAGGCGAAGACTTCAGAACTTTATAAAATTTGGCAGCATTTCATGCCGGGCGTCCGTCTTATCCTTGCGTTTTCCTTTTGGTGAGTGCGGGCGAATGCCTCTGTCAATTTACTGAATATCTGTATTTTGTTTAAGTTTTCCAATAAAATCGATTATGTAGATGTAAGCAGATAAGTAAGACACGCTTTAGAGCGAATTTAATTTTTAAATATTATTTTGAAGGAAAATTAATGGATTGAGGACAACATGATCGAGCAGTTTTTAAAGTATCTTTCTTAGAAGCAAAATTTTGCAATTTTCCCAGAATTGAAATATTAATCTTTTGTCATTCTTAATCAATTTTTTTCGTTTCGTGTCACTTTTCGGGCTCCGTTTAGTCAGGCGGTTAAGTAGCGCTACTGTGAAGCCGCCGTGTTCAATTTTCAGAAGGGGGTTGATCACAGTTAATTAGAATCGGTTTGTTCGTGTGGCATAAAACTTAACGATCGTGCGCAAACACCATCCATTTATTTCTCTCTCTGTCTCTCAGTCCTCCTTTTTCTGACCGTCATCGTGCTACACGTACATCGGGAGACATGTGTCGAATGATTGCTCCATATACTTCCCAAGAAGTGATGAAATATTGACGAAATTAATTTCACTGTCACTTTCTATCCCGCAGTTTTTACTAATCGTTTGCCAAATTTCGAATATTGATAATCAATTTTTCACTCTTAGCTACCCAAGCTTCCAATAATCACTTTTCAAGTTTGAAATATTGATGAACGTTTTCTCTTTCTTTTTGGCTGATTCCTTCTCAAGAGTTCGAAACATTTATTATCTTTTGTTCTATACCGATCGATTTAGAATTATGCCTGCGATGAAGCGATTTAAGCTTGTGTGGGCTTGCGCTCAACCTGCAGTTCGCAATTTTTGAGATATTTTGATGAAACTTGGTACACGGGCGGTTTGTGGCCCAAGGATGAACGCTATTGGAAATGGTTTGGATCGAGCAACTTCCCAGATAATGCCCTTTGTTTATGAAAAGTTGATAAATTAACACCTGTAAGGCAGAATAGGGTATTTAACCATGGGACGTGGCCTACTGCAATGTTCCTACATGTTTTTAAATAAATTTTTAAACAAATGTAAGAAAATGACGAAACGATAATCTTCCTTAAATAGTGGAAGTAGTAAGTAGAAAAATAATAATAATAAATAGAAAAAAGTGGCCTAATCTAAGATATTCACTTTCATAAGCAGTCCGCATGTATTCGTGAAAAATCGAACAAAGTCATCTGGCTGCAGTCCGTTATAGTTCGTATGCAAAGCCATAAAACACTAAAGGAGGAAGTATGCACTTATTCCGTTATAATAAAATAGCGAAATAGGTTCCAAAGATTGAATTACTTATAAACTCGTAGTCCTCCGTCCAACTGTCCATGCATTAGGAAGCGATATAAAAATCGAAGTTCTAATTCCTTCGCTTCAACATCACTCCTGAGAGTTAAATATGGAAATAGATTTGATCTGTCCACAAAGACGCTCCAAACGCTCGCTTTCGATTGCCTGATTTTTATATTATTTACTATAGCAACTGCCGATTTAGAAAGTGAGTGAGAGGCGATAATAAGCAGTTTAAGTGGGTGTTGGGTATCCACAATTCACCCTAAGGTGATTATTATTGAAACGCTTGTTGTCACTTTGAAATGAGATGGCAATGAACTTAAAAAATCGAAATAATAAAATTTATATAAACTTTATAAACATATCATAAAAACTAATTACATTAATTGATTAAATATGATTAATATTTTTACAATTTTTTTCTCTCCCTCTCTCTCTCTTTCTCTTTAACAGAATACGAGACTTACAAAAAAATGTAAAAAAAAATTTGTAATAATTAAAAAAAAATTATAATTATTAATTAAAAAAGAAGCAAAGAAAAAAAAAAACAATTAACTTCCTATATAAATGTAATCAACAAAAAAAAATTGAATGTTTAAACCGTGTAGTTTAGTGTATAGTTTTTACTAAACGCTGGTGTTTAACGTAGATTCACCTTGAAAACTGTAAGCTGTTGACGTTTGATGGCGTCATTTGGCTTAAAACTCTCAGGCCAGAAGTAGTGGATAGAAGAAGTAATATATACACATATACATATGTACATACAAATATATCAATAAACCACCAGTAGAATTAGCAGCAGCAGCAACAGCAACAACAACAACAACAACAAAAACACAAAAACAAAATATTATAAAAGTGTACGCGGATTAAAATACTCTACGTTATAAACTCTAAATTTATCTACTACTACTTAGAGCTAACTATAGCAACAACAACAACAACAACAACAAAATACAAACTGCAAGTAACTAAATACAAAATTCAACCAAAACGACCTCAAGCAACAAGCAACTTAAGCTACCTAGAAGTTAGTCACACTAGCAACGGCAACAACAACAACAATAATAATAACGAACAGGAAAACTGAAAAAAAAACCTCTAACACACAGCTAACTCCCCTAACTGATTAATCATACATAGCACATATGCAACTGTGTATGTGCTTGTGTGTTTGTATGTGTATATACGTGCGTGTATGTGTGCGTGCTTGTGTACAAAGGTAACAAATTGAGTGAGTAACAATACATTTACATAAATGCACGCCTAAGTGTATACATATATATATATATATTACATATATATCAACGCTCTCAGGCCAAAACCGATACACTGCCAAGGAGAACCTAATATAAAATAAAGCAAAAAAAAAAAAAAGAAAAGATAAATAAAAAAACAGAACACTTGCTGCCATTCATTGTTTGCTCTGCCAGAGATCATATAGCAGACAATGTAATAACAACAAAAACAACCACAATAACATTCATAATAATTTAATTGTAACGAAATCAAAATTTAAAAAGTGAGCAAATTTAGTTTTATATAAATTATTGAAGAAGAAAAAGAGGCAAACAATCAATCATTCCTTCCCTCTGCTCTAAGGATCTTCGTGAACGAACTGAACGAAGAGAAATCAAATTTTGTACATTTAGTTTTCCTCTCTGAAACATGGTACTTGTATCAGAATTAAATAATTGTCATCAGCAAGCATATCTTGAAGAAGAAACTTTACTCTTACAACATCGAGAACAACAGCAGTTACAACAAGAACAACAACAGCGCCACCACCAACACCTCCAACACCATCAACAACAACAACAGCGCCATCATCAACAATTAATTGCATTAACTAACGATGATCAACAGATAATAGAAAATTTTGATGAATTTAGCGACAACATTATCACCGATAATATTCTAACTAACACCAACACTAACACGAGCAGTGTTGTCGGCGACATTATTGAAATTGACACAAGCGATGGTTTTAATGATATTGTAGAGGAAATTGAAGATATTTTCGAATTCGAACAATTGCCACAACAACGCGAAAGACAAATTGATGCTATTTTAGAAGAGGCAGAGGCACAAGCAGCAGAACCAGAGAAAGAAGAGGACGAAGAATTTGAAGAGAAGCAAGACATTGTTGTGAATGCAACAGCAAGTGATATAAAAAATTTTCTGCTGCACAAGGAAGAGATAGATATAAATAGTAAAAGCCGAACGTCGTTAACGAAGTTATCAGCAGCGACTTCAAATATTACTCATGCTAAAGTTGCTAAACCAACAACAACAACAACAACAGCCGCAACACTAACGAGTCGCAAAATTTTTACAGCTGTTAACATATGTGCAAGCAATATTAACAACGACAAGAACAACATCATTATTAGTAATATCACAAATACAGTTGCTTTAAATAATAATAAACGTCATAGTAGTAGTAGTGGTGGTGACAGTAGTCACGGCAATAGTGGTGGTGGCAATTGCAACAACAACGACAGCCATAGCAATAGTACAACAAGCAATAGCTGTAACAGCATTAATAGTAATAGCAGCAGTAGTAGTTGTAGCAGCAGCAACAGCAGCAGCAGAGGTGATGATTGTATGAACGCGAATGCCATAAAATTTAATTTTGAAAATAATTTAAATTTTACCAACTGCAACACCAACAACACTAGTAATAATAATAATAATAATAATAACAACAACAACAACAACAACAACATTAAGAATAGCAATAACCATATAATTAGTTCCATAAAATTTGAAACATCTCCCATCGTCCGATCCCTTATACCAATTAACGGCAACAACGCCAATAATAAAATGGACCAACAACATCAACACCAACAACAACAAAATGTCATCTTTGGCTCTCAACGCGTTAATATGAATTCAAGCACACCATACTCGGATGCAACGCAAGTAAGTGGAAACGAAAAGAACGTATACTAACCGCCTACAGAGTTGGCATTCCTCCCCTAAGCAGAAAATACACTTTTCTTTCTTCTCTCTATCGACGGCGAGTACTATAAGTAGCCAAAATAAGATCAAGCAGTCTTATAGATCGGTATATATAAAAGCCTGAGTCAAGTGAACAAAATAGATTTTGCTGTCTTGAAGGCTTAATATTTTTTAGAGTGCATCATATTGGCTTAGCAAATCTTTCCTTCCAGGCTTATGTTTGAAAGTTAGCTTTGATGAGCTTTTTTATATATAATCCTGTTATTTATTTATTTATTCATTTTTTTTTTTTTTTTTTTTTGCTAACTTTTGATATAAACAAGCGAAAGCACCAAAACAAGTAAGAATATTGTCGGGCAAGACCGACTATTAAATGCCCTAAACCAATCCCCCTAATACAATCACTTGCTCGCTTTTGTAATAACAAAAACTATTCTAATTATAATTGCTTTCAGGCAAAAGCATACTTCTCATGAAGGCCTGCATATCGGAGGATGCCAAACACATCCTATGGCCTAATCCAAATTTAGAAAACTTAACTTACCTCCAAAAATTTTATTATTTCTCAGTTTTCGTCAGAAACTATACTTTCTATATAACGAGTTGGTTTTCATGGTAACCCTTATATATGCGGGGGTCTAAAAAGTGGACCCATGTGATCTCAATACTCTATCGTTAATTTTTGTGGTATATTGCTACTATGGATCTATTTTCATCATTAAATTTTAGAAAGTAAACCTTGTTCTAAACAGAAATCTGATATGTAATAGGTTTCAAGAAATAGACCAATGGGGATCAAATTTGGTCCACTTAATTTCTATGTCAAATTACTATTATGAAACTTTTTTGGCATTTAAAGATTTATGTAAGATTGACTTTTTTGTCATTTTGCTATATCCAATGTAGAGGGGCAGTTTTCGTAGGACGCGTTATATGAAAGTGAGTTCAAATAATTGCTCCAGCCGATCCAAAGTTTTCATATCCATTTGTAACGTTTAAGTACTATTACTGAGCCACTTAGGGGGAGTGGTCGAAAAAGTGGACTGATCCAAACTATTTTCAATAGCGTTCGTCTTTGGGTCGAAGCACGTCAGTGAATGTTTACTGGACAGTCTTCTGACGGACAGACAGACTTTGATGGTTTCAGAAAATGATTCTGAATGGTCTGTATAATTGTAGATCTTGGCTTCAACGTCAATACAGCTGTGAACCTCCCAAAGTCCATGAAGCTATAAATCGCCCAGCTCTAAGATTTATGTTCAGTTTTGGCCATTGCCACATCTACAGTCGATGAAGCCATACTTTGGGGTTCCTTCACCTGTATGTCAGCCTACCGCTTCTTCCGCGTAAAATTCTGAATCGATCCAGCTATGATTATGCTTTTATGTGCTTGTCTGTTCGACCGTCCCATGTTCACTATGAATAAATGAATGCATCCAAGTCATTGGGTTCATTCGCTAACTTGTGTTCGTTTCTCCGTCTAGCCGCCTGTAATATTCGTATCCAATCTTGACAAATTTAAGATTCTAAATGGATGAAATCAATTTACTGCATTCGTCGCGCTTGTATGTACGTCCGTCTGCATAGTCTCCATCAGTGTAAGTCGGTGTTTGAATGCTCGTTGTTGTAGTAGAAACTTGGCATCTAAGTTCAAGGCCACAGATTTTGCTTCAATATAGGGAACAAATTTCAATTGACTACATTGATCTTGGAACAATTCTTTTATTTTCTATCAGTTTAGACAGACTTTGCACTTTTTGGAATTCAATGTCAATGTCAAGAGACCGGCATCGTGTTTAAATCGATCTCGTTAATTTTTGCAACCCCGACTATTCAAAGCAGCAGGGAATAGAAAGATAGATGTACAGATGTGATCGAATAACTAGAGCTATAATATATATATATATATTTTTTTTGTTTATGTGTTGGGAACTTTGCAACCTATCTTCAAATTTGATCTGTTCCTTTTGACTTTCTTTTTAAAAATTTCGCTGCCTACACATATCTGAAGTATGTATGTTTAAGGACTTTTGCACGAGTGCATATTTCAAACAATCCCTTATGAACGCATTTAAATATTTTTGATATTGAAATTATATTTCAAATAAATATTTCCTGAGAAGTAATTGAATTTGGATTCACTCACTGTGAAAATGTGTTTGCATTTAAATTCGAATTAAAAAAATAATATTTTTAAATTTTATTGATCCGTTAAAGACGCCCCTTTGGACAATTTTGCGTTTGAGTCTTTATAAAGCCATATTCACATCTGAAAGTGGCGTAGCATTTCTATTGTAACGCACTGTAATCACATACATGTTGGGATCATTTATGAAACCCTCAACGTTTTTATTTATTTTTTTAAATTTTTATTTTTTTTATTATATTCGTTAAAAGCAATCAATTATGATTAAAATAAATTGCACAAAATCGCGGTTATTTACTTATAATAAAGATAATAATCTCGCTTCCTTCTTTGCGGTCTATTTATAAACATTATCTTGAAAAATTGGGCCAAAGATGTTAACCATAACGTGTTTGCGATAACGCAAAGAAAATTAATTTTCGTACATTGCTGCTTAAATAAATTGTTAAAAGCGAGAATGAATTCCTAAGCTTAAGAAAGCAGATAAGAAGTTACGCTAATTGATAACTCAGTTGATCTGGGGGATGGAAAAGACCTAACAAAGTTGAAAAACACGAGTCCAAATCCCTGTGAGAGGGTAATCACCCAAGAACGCAATGTGTCTAAAAACTATTGTAACCGAATGTACCTTGCTCTGTCTCTCTCTCTCTCTTTCTCTCTAAAGATTTACTTTGAACTTTGAATGTTGTGTAGTGGATGCTGTTAGTGAATTCATAGATAAAAGACGAAAAAAATCTCTCATCATTTTGTGATACAATCCTTACATTTAACAGTCCGGTCAATATCCGCGCTAAGCTCTTCTCTATTTACATGAGACTGTATTATGGTCAATGAAATGAGGTGGCAAGGCCAAATATGCTTAAGGAAATCCACAAAATCGTTTCGTATGATTCTCGGTTAAAGGTGTTCAAGTTGCTAGCAGAGATAGCAGAGATCTTCAGGAGTGCTGTACATTCCACCATATACTTCCCGTTTAAACATAAGAAATGTGTACGTAAAATGGGTACAGAGTTTTTCATAGGGGAACAAAAACAACTGTTCGCTCGCCTGTTATCATAATGGTGACTACCTAAGATTTACTGGTCGAGTTACCTACTCATGTAACTTGTAAGCTAAATGCAGTTCCGTTGAATTATTTCAAGCCGGGAAGAACGATATTTCAGCAGCAAAAACTTCGTCCACAATGAAATGCTGGAGTCTGCAGTTGATAGTTATGTTGAGCAGTTGAAAGTTATTTTCCTGGTTCTCATTTCATACACAGATCGCTGTGCTATCGGTGTACGAATTTAAAGGCGGAACAGCTGTTCTTCTCAACGTAATGCAAAATACTTTATATTTTCTTTGTAAGGCGCGATATTTACCTTTGGAAAAGTCCGTCTGAATAGCAGAATTGAATAGAATTGCTGCCTTCACCAAGTCAGTGTTCGTCAGTTCAAATCTCAATGTGATTAAGCTTACTTTGGTCGCAGCTATGCTGTGTGGCCTATCGTGTGTTGATTAGGCTGCGCCCATCTCTCTTCCGCTTTATTTGTTTTCACTTTTGTCTGAGTGTCGCCGCGTTAGACGTATAGGGGACATAACGTGACAGATTGATCATATATACAAGAAACAACTAATAAGCGATCAAAACACGATCAAGTATCTCTTCGCTTAAAACAGTCTTACGTAGCTTGCAACTTGAAGAAAACACAGCGAATTTTTAACTACACTAATAAAATCGCATTGAGAAAAAATCTGAAAACCTCAAAAAATGCCTCACTGAATGCTCAATTGCACAGTCAACCGTATCTACCTACTATATAATATAGCATTAAGTTTCCTAATCGTTATTGGAAAGGAACCTTTTGAATACAATATCTATTTACTTTACATACATTTTTACTTTTTCTTCTTCTTCTTCTTAGACATCATAACTATCGATCAGATAAGATGCCTTGCGCGAACAAAACAGAGAAGTAATTCAGGCATTCTTTTGATGACTGCTTAAGGTTAAAGCGCAAAGACGCCAGCAAAAATAAACAATTTATCCTTATCCTCATGGAGAGCATTTACGCTCTCTTTGGCTTACAACTTTACAGTTGTGAGTCGTTAGAGAGTATTATCCTTTTTCCTTATCATGGATTTTCCACCAATTAAAAAAAAAAAACAGAAAAATGGGAAAAATATGTAGTTAACAATCGGTGATGCTGTAAACCGAAGACATTTATTTGTACCATTCTCTTGAAATAAGCGCCTTGTTTACTTTATCTTACCTTACTTTTCATGCGTGTATATTAAGTTTGCGCAAAAGTACACATCACCCAGAAGAATATGCGATGTAGGCCCACCTTTTATTATACCGGTCGATTCACATTCGTTTTCTAAGCCGATTTCACACTGTCTCTCCGTCTGTCTATCCTTATATCAGACTGGCGTCGTCTACTCATGTATGCTTTTGTTCAATATAGAGATCGGAATTATTTTACAGAAATTTGACAAACTGGCATGCGTTGACCAAGAAATGAAAGCAGATCGGATCGAATTATTTTCCCGATGTAAAGTCCCATTTTCAAAAAGTAGTTTATTAAGAACAATTTGTTACTTGTAATATTTTTCGGGCAAAGGTGGTTAGGAAATAGTATTGCGGCACATTAAATGAAGATAACAAATTTTGATGAAATGGGAAATTCATTTAGACCTCGTTCATCGAATATTACAAAAAATAAGCTTTCATATGGCAACAAAATATAACTTCTCTTCTAGTGATTTGTGATGAAAAGTGGTCAGCAGTAGCGATTTAACATATAAATTTAATATACTTAGACCACATAGGTCCATTTTTCGATGACCTTCGCATGTAAAATGTTTTCTTAAAAAGTAAGGCGTTATATAATGATATTAGATTAAGAACAGTTCTGGTTCGTAAACAAATTAACTTGAATAAATTTGGCCTAAGTCGGTTCATATTTTAACATCGGTGAATTTTTGATATTTTATGACGGAAATGGGTGAAGCCATCTTGTAAAAAAAAAAAAAAATGGTGGAATTTCCCTGAATGTGATTTTACAACTAGTCTAAGCTTTGTATTTCAAATTTTTTTAACCATAAGGTTGAGAATATTGTGCGGACGTATAGACAGAGCTAAATGTACATAGAAACTTGCACTGTTCTAAAATATGCAGAGTCCCTAAAATGTATTTTCAGCTAATGGAAGTTATAGGAAGAAAACAATTTGCTCCCCTCCTTTGCTATCATGTGATGGTGTGCATAAAAATTGGACAACTTCATTACACAGCCCTGTACATACAACGTCGGGACTATTTAAAAAAGAAAATTTGAATAAATACTAACTACAAAGAAACGTTAATACGGATACAATTAGTTAAAGGTCATGATTTTTGTGAGTGGTAAAGAAATGCTTTATCATTTACTAAAGACTACAAAACACTTTTGTTGCGCAGGCGGGTAATCCATTGGTGTTTTAATTTATTCTTGTAATACTCTATATTGCCAACTGCCGGCAAGCGAATTTTCTCGACTCATCACGATCGACATAACACTTACGGGTCAGTCCTATACTTTTAGGGATACGGCTACTCCTTGTTCCTCACAAACTCTCTTCCCACTTCTTTTTGACCATCGCCGTATCGCTTGAATTCAGTAGAGAAGAACCGCAGGAATTTAAGCTAAGAAGCATTTTCGACCTAAGACACTATTGGCGACCTTAAAGCGAAAACACACAGCTTATGATTCACTTCACTTCACACCATTTCATTCATTAGATTTTCTTATTTGCCTTTTTTTTTTATCATAAATTCTTATTAAAAAATAATAATGATAATAATTATATGAAATTTTTAAGATGCATGAGGGAACAGACATTTCATTTTCATTGGGATAGGTTCATATACATACATATGTAAAAAGAACAAAAAAAAAAAAATAATAATGAAACAAATAAACAAACATTAAAATGTCTGGTTTATAGAACACAGACAAGGCAGGACATTAATAATAACGAATGTATTGAACTCTAAACACAAGTGTTAATGACACTCGCATATACACGCGCGTAGTTTTGTCTCTGTTCTCTGCGCTTTTATTAAATGGCGTGTCATCACCCTCCAAAAAAAAAAAAAAAAAAAAAAAAAAAGTTACTAACAAAAGTCAATAAACTTTACAGAAAACGAAAAGATATTGGAAAGGTTATGAAACGACGGTAACGATACTATGGATATGATGACGGATACGGCGGCGGCTATTAAAATATTAGTCTAGAAATTGCCATAATCATGTGAAATTCTGCACATTGTAGTTGTAATACTTTTGACCCCAACTGTATAAATGTTTACATATACATACATACATACATACATACATACATACATACGTATATTAAGAGGCAAACACACTTATAAATATATATATATATATATAGATGTGATATAAATGATTGTATATTAAGTCAGACATACACGCAGCCATATACGCTTCTTATTCAGGCAAACGAGCAAGCAAGCAAGTAAGTAAGTAAGTAAGCAGGCAGGCAGGCGTACATATTTTTGCGCAGTTATTGATATAAAAACATCACCACTACCACCATCATCATCATCAACATTAACATCATCTTCATCATCAACACCAATAACTGCAACAGATACAGACCGAACCGCAATAAGAACAACAAACAGCAGCAGCAGCAGCAACAACAGCAGCAACAACAGCAATCGCAACAAAAACAATTTAATATATATGTAAATATATATACAAATATATATACATATATATGCATATATATTTAGAGAGAGACAGAGCGAGAGAGATGCCGTTCACAGTAACAAGTTAACGACCCTTTGCAAGGCCGTAGAATCTTCTTTTTTTTCGTAATTTTCTTACTATTACTCTTGTTGTTGTTTTTGGTCTTTTTTCTCTCCGATATTTTTATACAATTCATTGTGTATATACATATATATACATATATATATATAAATATATATTTGGAATCTCTCTGTGTTTCGATAAATTTAATCATGCGCCGCTCTGCACACACACCTGAAGTGTGGGTACATAACGCCATAGTTGGGGACGTTTGGTTGGCTCATCTTTGACTGAATCTTTCACTGGTTTCGGATATACATAGCTTTACTATTGTACTCTAAACGAAAGACTTTGTTCGTGTTTCGTGTCTGGCTGCGTTTAAAGGCATTACTCTAGGGATGTGTGCATGTGTTTGTACATGCCGTGCATACAAGTTATAATGGGATGCGTTTGACCTGCCTGACTGACTTATGTTTTGTAAGTTGACTTAAAGGATGGCTGGCTGGCTGGCTGGCTGGCAGGCTGGCTGTCTGTCTAGTTAAAGTCAGTCTGGTAAATGCCTGAAAAAGTCACCGACCCTTCGAACCTTGATTAGTTACCGTTACCTGTTCAAATGTACGTTTTTTTTTTTTGTATTCTAAAAGCAGTTAAGTACATGCTTTCATTTCATTGTTGCTGTAGCCTGCATTAGGGAATTTCCTTAACAATCCACCCGAAAAACCATAAAAGAAAAAATTCCGTCTATCCTTCAGAATACATTTAGCCATAAATATATATGAGTATATGTGTTTAAATACATATACATTTATTTGTATATGCGTCTGGGTGTATTTGTGTGAAAGTGAAATGTTAACAAACCCTAGATTATTCACTAAAGATTGACTTGTGTGCACTATACGGTCACGTATTCTTGTTATGATTAATAGTTTCTGTATACAACGAATAACGTACCAAGCGACTGGATAACTGACTATATAGCTGGCTGCCTGCTTGTTTGGTTTAAATGCTTCGCTGGATTTTGTGTATCCTGTAGGTCTTTAAACAGAAAATTTTTAAGTAAATTGTTCTGTAACTTTTATGTTGTTTTTATTATACATTTTGTTGTTTTATTTCTGTTTCAATTTCAAGGCACTGCGTTCCTTACTATTTATTGTTGTTGCTTTGCTAGCTAGCTGTAGCTGCTGTTGCATTGTTGTTATTTATATACACACACATACACACACATACACACGCACACATACACTCACGGGTACTTAAACTTTTTCAAGGCTATTTGATAATTTTTTTTTTTTCGTTTCTAGTTTGCTGTCTGTTTATCTGATGTTGAGGTAGAGATTTTCGTTCATGTTTGACTGTGCGGTGCTTGCATGCATATATGTGTGTAGCCGTATTAATATTTTGCGAGAATACTGTTGCTTTTTTTTTTTTTTTTACATATATATATATAAATTTTTTATTAAGAGAAGCATTTATTTATTTATTATTATTTTTTTTTTTTCACTTCAATTTTATCAGCAATCGTTTCGTGTCGTGTCAATTTGTTCGGTGGGGTTATTGACTTTCTTCTTGTGAAATTCATGAAAATTAATGTGTGTGCGCTTTTGTAATTAAGATTTAATAACAATAATAATAATGACGTCACTTCCTAAAAAGCTTTGATTCACATGAGCACAAATTCGTCATACGTTTACTTTTCACCGTAGATTTATAGATAGATAGATGTGAGCAGGTGGGGAATAGTAAGAATGTGAAAAAGAGCAGAATGTGGCGGGTGGGAAGAGAGGGAGGGGGGGGGGGAAATACAGATGTCCAGAAGAGTTGGCAGAGGATTTGAAGGTTTATTATTACTGCTGCTACAATTAACTGGAATTATGTAAATTCGCTTGTGAACTCTGAGAGTAATTAAGTATTTGCTGGATGTGGAATATGCGTGTGTGTGTGCGTATGTGCCTGCGAGGCAGAGTATAAATATATATATCGTGTTATCGTTTTCAGAAAGGTGGGCTCGCTTCAGCAACAATTGAATGCCAAATTAACTTTAATTCTTTTCTTTTTATTTTTTTTTATTTTTATTCCGTATGCTAACCATTAATTAATTAGTATACGCTTCAAAAATCCCGTTAAGTATATAAAGATTATTATTATTATTATTATTACTGTCTTCTTCTTTTCCTTTCTTTTGGTCATTTGTGCTCACATCGTTAATTGACAGCAAATGACTTAAAAGTTTATATTTAGAATTTGAAATACTTATGATTTTTTATGAAATTATTCTGGAGTTGTTTATGGTTATCTTTCGTAGTCAACCGGCGTAAATTTCTTTCAAATAAATTAAAATTTATGGGTTTACTTTTGCAAAGAAGTGAAGTTAAAGGCTCTTTACACATAACTTAACTTTTGCAAGAGCAATTTAAAAAAATAAAAAATCCATGTAATTTTCAACCCCGAGGCAATTAGGACTGAGCAAGTGAACCTAAGGAAACATACGCGGTTCTATTCAATGACTTTTGCTACATTTTCAAAAATTCATTTGTCTTTCTTTAATGAAAATATAAAAATCCTTAAGCAAATCCAATTCGTCCAAATAATAGCCAATAATAGCCAAAGGCCATTCAGCTAACTATATATACCCTACGCTACTTATAGTACAGGGTATATTAAGTTCGGGTAGTATGTGGAACAACTCGCATGACTTAAGTCAGACCCATGTGCTATCGTCCCAATCGAACCAAAGTGATTTTGTAAATCGATTTATTTAAGCGGAATTGTGCGTGAGTCCCTCTGGTCTCTGTGCGTCTATCCCTGTGTTGTCTGTCACTATATTTTTGTGTTCAGTCCACAGATCGCGAATCTTGAGATATTTTGACGAAATTTGGTATACCAACGTATGTTGACCCAAAGACCCATTTACACCCATCCAATTAGAATTATTTGTCTGTCCATTTAATTTTTCCCAATCTACATATCACGGCTTTCATGATGTTTTAACGAGTTCGATACATTGATGTCTTTTCGCTTGAGCCATTAAAAGCGGATGTGATCGGACCGTTTTTATGATTTATAATTTTCAAAATTTTTCGACAAAAATGGCTTAGTAGCAGTAGCATTTCGGCATACTAAACTGTTGTGACAAATTTAGGCCCATTTTTTGATCGTTCTCCTATATAAAACTGCTCCTCCGAAAAGTACACCTTTCTACGGCCAAAAAATAAAGAAACCACAGTTGACATCGTAACCGTCAAGCACCTTCTCGAAAGTGCCAAATGCAATGCGTATGCTGATGATCTTCTGAGCCGTCAGGAAAACATTTGCTTGAATTCATTATAATAGAACACAATAATCTATTCGTTTGTCCCGGACCGTTGCCCAATTAAATATTTCACAATAGACTATAATTTTCCATCCGTATGGGAAATGTTATCGTTTTTTTGAGCTCAGTGGAAAAGCGTGCAATACTGAATTAAGAGATTAATCTGTAAAAACAGACCTGTGGTGTGTTAAGTTTTTTTACTTTTTTGGAACTCACTCACAAACCTGCAATTCCATTGTTTTGGTTTTTATCTCTTAAACATGTTAACGCCAATCGCTCTAACCGCTCTAACCATCATACACGGTATGAGTCTGGCATTTACCACAAAGCTCGCATTTTCTAAATACCGTATCGCTGATAACCGATCTTGTCGAGCGAATCTTGAATAAAATAAAAACCGGTTTCCCGAAAAAACGATGCATTTATTTTTGGTTGTCTTCCATCTTCGGCAATATATCAGGAGATTGCCAGGGAGATTATGTCACTAAAATTCTCCTTGAGCCATCAAGCGTCTGCCATTAAATACCCTACGCCACTTCGTTTGATACAGTTACTAATATATCGACTTCAGAGTGAAGACAGACAGACGGACAGATTAGCACACAAACTTAGAATGAGTCAAAAATGATTCTGAATAAAAGGTGGGTCTATCTCAAGTCCTTCCGGATGTTGCATACATCCGCGATAAACTTAATGTACCGCTATACCACAAGCAGTGTAGGGTGTATGTTAAGCTTTGACGTATATCGTCTAAGTAGTAAGCCCTGTTGTCAATCGGGCTGGCAATCGTATTCTAACCTAAGCTAACCTAATATAAATTCTCTCGTTGTGCCAGCAGTTACCCAAAGTATTGGCGGATGATAGTGTATGTAAACAAAAGATTAACCGTTATTAGTTCAAAAAGTCTTAAACGAGTATTTGTTGTTTTGAGTTTCTATTACGTTTAAAAAGTTTAGTCTTAATTATAGTATTTTGTTTGTTTGTCGTAGATCAAAATAATATGGAAAAGAAAACAACATATTTTTTTTTTTACTGCGAAATACAATTTCGTTATTGTTTTCATTTTTATTGCACATAAAAATTGCGCGTAAAATGCATGCAATAATATGGAAGTTTTTCGCAACGCAACTGACATCGAATTGGTGTCTGTTTGTCGTCGCCGTTGTCGTCGTCGTCGTTGTCGTTGTCGTCGCTGATACCTCTAAATCGATGTCGCAGAGTTTAAGTGCGAAAACAAAATAAAACAAAATAATGCAAATAGCAAAACAAATAAACGAGATTAGGAAAGAATGCATAGTACGGTGAAGGGTCCAGACAACAAACCTTTTTGATATTCGGAAAACTATTTGTCCTCCTATTAACGGTAAAAGAGTTCCTGGATAATGAAAAAGATAAGGGCGTAAACTTCAATAACTCGATTTTACTTTAAGAAGCCTCCGCCCTAGTTCGACGTCTTGAATGACCTTAAGAGCTGAAAATTGCTCCACGAGAGGTCTTCACATTGTATGATTCATATAGCAATAGCTAATAGACTGCGAAAAGACAAAAGTTTATGGTGATTGGTATAATGGTGGTGCCTTCGTCCCTTCGTAGTCTGCCATCTCTTTCTTCCTTGCAGTACATTTTTAATGTTCCTCTATGCAATTAGAGATCGAAACCGCTCTTAACCGCGCGCGCAACACAACTGATCCTTCTCTATTTCCTTCCCTATACCCATGACCGAAAAATGAGCGGCACATCAATTTTGTTGTTGTGATAACTGTTCTCCCCTTTGTAAAAATGAAGATATCGCCTACAAATTTGCAAATAAATTTGGAAGTGACTTAAACAAGCACACACAACGACACGATACAGGTTTTAATTTGAAAATAGAAAAAATCTGCCACGCCCACTCCATATTATAGAGCATGGAAATGTAGTTCTTTTACTTTTTTTCTCTTTTTTAGGATAACGGTTATGCAATGTTCTTACTTGTTGATATTACCAAGTAGCTTTGATACCCTACACCGCCTGTGGTAAGGGGTATGTTAGTTTGTAGTTTGTAAATAAGATCCAGAAAGACGCAGAGGCAGATGAAACTATATTACTGGCCGATTTATGGCCGTCTGTCTGGCTGTCCTTCGGATGAGTGCCCATTTTTGCGTTCAAACTACAGGTCGCAAATCTTTGAGACATTTTGATGAAATTCGGTAAACTGATCCATGATTCCAATTTGATCTAGAAATCAAATGGACCAAGTAGGTATATTTTTTGGAAGCCCATTCTGTATGAGGACTCCCATCGAACATGGAGACCTTTACATAGCAACAAAGTATTATTTTAGATATTTTCTGACGAAACCGATGACGAAACTATATAGCGTACTTAATGGATCACTTTGGCTTTGAGTGTTGTAGTGTTTTCACTTCACTTTCTTCTCTTCTTTTATTTAGAATTCTTTGGTTAGAGTTCATTTACAATTAGTAAAAGACTATAAACTAATTAACAAGCTAATCTAAAGATAAAAGCGGGCATGTGGTTTTGTTACAGTTGGAACAATTTCTAAGCTGCCAGCCCGTTAGCCCGTTAGCCGATTGATAGCAAACAGTTTTTCACGCAGAATTTTGAAATGGATTTGTTAAAAGTTTATTGGTATTTTCAACTTTTGCTGTGGAATTGCTACGGCTTTTAACAAGCGACGGAAGCGCTATCAGGTCTGTAGTTACAATTTTTTAGTGGAGATAAAGTAACATTACATGCATAAGACTAATGCCGCGGTTTTATTTTCGCCTCTGAGGGCAAAGCTATACCACCTATGCCAGTGATTTTGTGCCACCGACAATTTGGCATCGCGGAACTCATATCCGATTGTTTCTCTATTTAAATTAGATTCACGCATACATTTGCAATTTAATGCGTGCCTCTTTGTCCCTATAAAAAAAAAAAACAAGTAAAACCATTCTATTCGGAAAAGGCAGACCATTAGATACCCTACACCACTACGTCTAAATCACAGTTGTTAGCCTGGTTTGACAATAATATACCAAAAGCTACACATTATTTTTTTAACGCGAAGGAATATCTTTTCATGAATGCCCGCATAATTGCGGTGTTATCCACAAACTAGATCTACGTGCTTCAAATTCGATGGAGTTGACTTCCATGTCAATTTACTATTATGAACTAATTTTTACCATGGCATACTAAAAATGACGTGGAACGACCACAGACGGGCAGATAGGCTACGAATCACATTTCGAATCGGCCAGCATAATAAAAGCCCTGCTTCGTATTACATACGCCCGCATAAACTCATTACACCCTGTTTCACAAGTGGCGGTGACACAGGCATAGAGAAGGCAATGCGATTCAAGGCAAGAGATGGATATCTGTCGACTAGAAGAATGACGCGTTGAATTGACAAGCATGGCTACCACTTCTTCATCGGTCATTAAAAAGTCAATGGTGGGATAAATTTTGCCAGAGGTAATATTTATGAGATACTTTCATGTGCTTTATCTACGCTTATAACAAAATTCGCGAAAAGTGCACAAATACGTTGAAGATGGGGTTGCAGTGCACCTGATCGCTTGATTCGATGGGGTGCCATATATATTATTACTTCTTCTTACTGCAGTGTCTACGTGGAACACTAAGAGCTAAACAGGCACCGGAGAGAGGCTAGATCAGCTATGAGTTGATATTCAAGAACGTAGTCGTGATGGGGGACGAGTGATGCTATAGCTACTTCATTTGCTTTGACGCCTCGTAAATTGAAAACATTATTGTGCGTCAGATGTGCACCCTAATCCCATAAAGACATGTCTGAGCGTCGCTTGGTGCTGGCAATTACCCAACTGCAAAACTTGAGAAAGGGTTAGAGATTGTTGAGTTTGTTGCCGCTTTAGTTTGAAAACGAGCGTAAATCTCTCATGTAATACGCACATAATCGCAAAAAACCGCTAAGCAACTTTTGCAGTGTAGCGGATATTGATGTGGAACTATGATCCACAGCACCTCGTATTCATCGTTAGCCTATATAGGAGGACTTCACAGCGATACATGAGGCAACGATAATTTGTGAATATTTAAAGATTTTTGTGTGTGTGTGTGTGTGTGCTAATCTCAGATGATGTTTAGTCATTTTATTTATTTGTTCGCCTTGGGGCTAACACACTTTTCTTTGCTTATGTGCAGTTTAAAGTAATTGCGGAAAGCAAACATTTCCGCTTTGAAAGCATAGCTGTTGATATATACGGCGGCATCTATTCAAAATCGTAATATTTGCTAATTCTGATTCCATATAAAAACACTCATCCACACTTTCATGTCACCAAAGAGTCATTGAAACTCTTAGACATTAAACATCTGCCGTCGTCATGTCATTCATATTTATCAACAATTAAGGAAAAAAGAAAAGAATTCTTTTTCCCATGAGATATTATTTATAAAACACATGCATGCATGCATGCATATAACGCAACAAACGCACCGACACACGCGCGCGAACACACACAGACGCCGACAGACGTCGGCTATTCATATGGATTCTTACGAGAAATAATTTTCTAGATTTTCCTGGACATGATAAATGACAATGTACGCAATTACCCACGCAACCGCTTTTAATGGCGATATAATTTATTTTACATTTCCTTACAGGTGCGTTTATTCAAATTTTTTGTCACCCACAGTATTCTTACTATTAAATGAGTGGTGAGCGATCCAGCCTAATGACCGACCACTCATACTGGACACTGAATGCATTCACTGTATGCATCTATGTATGTGCGCGTGAATGCATCTATGTATGCATGGGACTATTAAGTGGGCATATATGTACTAAGCCTATCTATAGCATACGCGATCATTTATAATATACCTATATATCGATGTATTGGAAGTTTTGGGTGGCAAGAAAGAAATTTCGGTTTTTTTTTTGCTTTGCCAATTTCCTTCATTTGACTCATTACACTTTGACTAGAGTTGGAAATAAGCGAGTACTGGTTGGTATATTCGTTTTTACCAACCCAACATAATTAAAAGCACTTACTACAACACTCTCTGACAGATTTCATAAGCAATGATAAATTCAAACATTTAAACACATGTATGGTTATATGTAAACATCATGCATGGCTTATAGACACTAACTATGTATATTAAATTTTATATATACAAATGTATAATGCTACAAGCAAATGCACGTTTGCATGTGTATAGGCAAAATGCGTATCAACAACTTTGTAAACTTCATAGACTCTATGGATGTTTAGCAAAAAAAAAAAGAAAAAAAAAAAAAAGACAAAAAACAGAAAACAAAAAAAATGAACAAACACATACGCACTTATATACGCACTAACGTATACAAACGCAGCTCAGTTGTACACAATTGGCAAGCACGCTCGTAATTGCATTTATTTGTTTAAGCAAGCAATGTTCGATTTTATAAACACACAATAACAACAACAACACAACAACAACGAGAATTTCAATTATCGTAATTTGTTATATATGAATATAACGCGTACACACACACGCACGCACGCACAAACACTTGCACACACATGCATATACATGTGTGTATGTGCATGCACATGTAAGCGACCGCATGTATGTATATATATTTGTAACTGCCTACATATTATTTTGTATGAATTGTTTATAAATATATTTTATGTCCGTCTAAATATTGGCAAAAATAGTTGTTGGCTTGTGTGTGTGCGTTCTTTTTTTTTTTGTGGTTTTTAAATAAATATCCGAAAATAGGTTTTTTGTTAATGAAATATTTTCAATGTCAATAACCTCTTTAATAATCTTATCATTTCAAAATAGTGACTGTGCGTGTGTATGTGTGTGTGTGTGTTTGTGTTTTATTTTTACATTTTTATTTAGTTGTTTACTATTTTGTAAAATTTTCAAGTGCAAAACGTACGTATGTGTGTGTACACACACATTCTGTTCGTTTCATTTAATCTACACGCCATAATATACTGCTTTGACAGCCTGGTTTGTTAGGCTCTTCGCTGCTGTCGCCTTAAATCATTACTTTGACAAGGATTATATTTTGTCTATAAAGAATCTTATAAACTGATATAGATACATACATATGTATATATATTATACTTTACACTGTGTTCTATCTTATGCTTATCGTTTTGATAAATTCTCTTGAAATTTTTTTTTTCAATTTTTTCTTTTTTTTTTTAAGTTCACGGTTAAGTGATATTGCTAAGGCTTAAATATGTGATACTTAAGAGAATACTTTGAGTGCGACCACTTCCAGTTTTCATTTACTGATGATGACAATGATGAGTAATAAATCTGGTTTATTCAAATTTGCACTAAATCTAAGCATTTTTCGAACAGATAATCGAAATTTCACGCGCATACACTGAACTTAACTTAAATCACAGTCAATAAAACGTAATAATCAGTTAATAAATTCGATATATGGAAATCACTTGATACCTTGTGGCATATAAACACTCTTAGGATTGCGAAAACTTATCTCTAAGTGATAAGAAATTACGTTACTTTCAAATTCCACATCAATGCCTTATAGTATTGACTCGTGCAATAGTGGATTCATCCGCTGGTTACAGCCTTGTTGCAGATCTACGATCTAGTCAAGATTTGTTAGAATACAATTTTCTGCTTAATATAGTGACGAGATATTTTTAGGTAATATACGATTATTTTAATCGAAACAAATTATTCGTCTTCTATATCTATTAGGTAAAGAAAAAGATCGTGGTGTGAAATTACGTTTCATTGAGTTTTGTAGTAGCAAAAATGTGTGCAGCTCTGACTGGTAAAACATTGTGCAGAACCGAAAAATTTTTTCAGACCTCGTTTGAAATCAACTTCTGCAGATTGCGAAACGAACGGTAGTTTACCGGTCAAGATGGGGTGAATGCCCCAAAACTTACTTGAAAGCGACACCTTTCTAATTTATTAGTTCTGGACGTTTCATGTCAGTTGTCTGCTTTCATTAAGTCAGTGGTTGACGGTGGGAAATAGAATCCATACTGTAACGAGTTTGAAGCAACTCTTGATACATTATGCGTTTGCCCTCACCTTTATACCAAATAATGGCCCGATCGGCTCTTTGCTACCGTTTGTGCAGCTACTTCTCCCCTAAGCCACAATTTTTTTCGCATATTATCGGCGTATGTGATCTACACCTCACAGCCCCCAATCAGTGTCCTGATTTTATAAAATTTCGGCAACGATTCCGCAGATGGAATTTCGCTCGATTCTACTGACCATTTATTCATGTCATACTCAAATATCCAAATATTTATAAATAATTAAAACAATTTCCCAGACAATTTTCAGCTTCTCGATGATGTCGCGAAATTGTTTAATGTCAGTCTATTTCCATTTTTTAACAGCTTCATCCACTTTTTCAACGATTCATCGACAAGAACGGGACGCGTTTTCCAGAGCCGAAATGGGCGATCGATTTTAGTAAAGCACAGTTACCAGACTCTTCACGAATTCCTTTATACGTCTGCGAAACGCTATCGCTTCGGTCGAAGTAAGACCCTAAAATATAGCGAACTGCTTCCGAAACTTGGCTAAGAATCGCTTTCGATTAAATAGACAAACGTCACAATGTCGTTTTCTTTTTGTATTATTATCTGTAGACTGTCATCATTCACACCCACTATAACAAGTCTTCATAGGATTGGTGTCTTCGGCAATGTATGCCTAAGACCACAATGCCTGAGGGCACTTAGGTTAAATAAGAAACGTTAACCCCCTGAGCAGGACAATCGCCTTTATTTATGAGGCCATATTTTACTCCCGAAGTACAAAAATAATATTATAGGTATAGGACATTTCTGCCTCTCTGCATGAGGTGAGGCTTACCTAACATCTCAACGTTGAGTGTGCCCGTCATTTTGCGAGCTGCTTGGACGCGCAATAACTTCCCAACTTGACAGCCGAGATACTCAATGCTAGAATTTATTCATCTTAAAAGCAGTGTTGTATTTGGATTTTTAGCAACTCCTTGAATACTATCCTATACTATACGACAAGTGAATGCTAACACATAATATGTTATAATGGCAACACCATCGACTGACACGGGTTTGTTAACAATCAACGCTAAGAAAATTGAATGGATAAGAAGTAAGCGCATCAACGAAGACTACACGTCTTCGTTTTCTTACGGTCTTGTCTTGTGAAATATCTCCACTTTCCTATTCCTTTGGCCACGTGCCTACAGTAACCAAGATTATTTTCATTAATGAATGCTTGGGACTTAGTTTCGATAACAAAGGTCAACCTGCCATATCCACTTCTTTCCTAATAGATCTTTAATGTTCGCGGACATATATCGTCATAGGTGTGTTTAGGCGAATCTACCCACCATTTACTAATGGATTTTGTGGTTGTGTCCTTCAGTACTGCCCTTAGCTTCCCTATTGAAAGTTCTCCGTCGCCGGGAGCCTACACCATAACATCATAGTAGGTTTGAATCCTTTTATGGGCGCACTAGAATATATCCTTAAAAGCTTTTTCATGTCGCCAATTGTTTATTACATTTCCCAAGGTGTTTAGTGTACGCACAATAGATGGCATAAACTCTATGATTGTGTGGGGAAAGTCAACTTTTTGAACCGTTTAAAATTATTTATACGAATAAAAATGGCTATACATTATACAAATTAGCTATACATATATATGTGTACATGTTATATATAATTGGATGAGTGAGAGAAGTGGTATAATTTTCTCTCTCTGCTATTTTTTGTCATGTATTAAAACAAACTCTAACGTCTCGCTTATAAATAATTTTGTATTGTTTGCCATTGTAGACCAAAAAACACTCACCCGGTCATATTAAAAGGCCGATGAATGCATTCATGGTTTGGAGTCAAATGGAGAGACGGAAAATATGTGAAAAAACACCCGATTTGCATAATGCGGAAATCTCAAAGGAATTGGGAAGACGGTGGCAATTGCTGGGTAAGGAGGAGAAACAACCCTACATTATCGAGGCAGAAAAATTACGAAAATTGCACATGATCGAGTATCCCAACTACAAATATCGACCTCAGAAGAAACTCTCACGTGCTAGTTCTGCTAATAAAACTAACCAAAATTCGGAAACGCAAGGTGAAAACAATGCAGAATTGAATTCATCTGGATCATCGACGGGCTCTGCGAGCTCATCGGCTGGCCAGAAAAGTCATAATGCGAGCGGCGGTAGGGGAGGACGCAAAAAACGTTCTGCAGCTCCGACTTATAACAATTCAACCCATGCTAAGAAACAACGTCACAACAGTACCAAATCAGTCAATTTTAGTACCGACTACGAAGATGACGACGATAATCAAATGGATATCAGCAGTGGTTATTTGAATGCCGCTACCGGCAGTGATTTTTCAATTACCTCAAACAATTTGTACAATACGGACGAATTGAATAACCTGAAGATCGATCCCGATCTAAGCAAGAATGTGATGTTACACGCTAACGCTAATTTAGAAGACAATCTACACAGAATACACCCGCTACCTAGTTTGCAACACTTGAAGACCGAACCCGAAGCGAAATTGGATGATGTACTCAAGTATATGAATCCCGATAATTTTTTTGAATCGTCAGTTGAATTAAAGGAATCAGTTGATTGTAGTTTAGCCGAAATCAATAAACCGCGACAATTACTGACGTTAATAAATCCCTCTAATGAATTGCACAATCAGTCAACGACATTTGCCAGCGAACTGATTGACAGCACATTCGATACCGATGAAAATGGTATTGTGAACAATGATGCCAATTTACATCCTGCCAGTCAGCAAACGGCTGACCCAATGGAATTTTCGGACCTCAAATTTTCCATATTTAATAATGACACTTTGTCTGGAACTCAGGAGCTGCATACGCAAAATAACAGTAATATACTCATCTGTGATGACATGCTCAGGCTGGACGATGATACAACGCCACATCAACACGATCATCAAGAGTGCTATGCCACACTGCCATGCAATGAAGACTGCAAAAGCAGAATTAGTAACAACACTCATAATAGCAACAATAACAACACCAGCAACAATAATAATAATAATAATAATAGCAACAACAACAATAACAACAATAGCAACAACAATAATAACAGCAATATTAATAGCAGCAATCACCATCATCGTCACCACAATAACCGGTTAACGCCTGGCGATAATGGTCCTTTAACAAGCGGTGCCCAACTGTTTACATTACCCCAGCAAACGGTCACCATGAATATCGAAATACACGACAGCAATGGCAGCCTACGTTTGAAAAAGAGTGACTCAACATTCCACAAGAATGACACATTGCCCACCGTTAATATACCGTGTGCCACCGAAGATAGCGATTGCTGTATGCTAACGTCAGCGACGCATTCACCTCATCATCATCATCATCACCATCATCATCAGATGGGCTTTTGCGGACATAACGCATTTGGTGGCACCGAGGCGACCGTTAGCAGCATTTGCTCATTTAATAATAACGATCAATGCGATACCGTTGCTAGCTTGGAACCAACACCAACACCACCACCACTACAAAGTGATCTCAATTATTCTACATACGATACAAACCGAACTCTGTTCGATTTCACTCACGATGACTTGACACCATCGCAATTTTTAAGTAGCCATTTAGAGTTTAACAATCGTTTCGAGTTTCCAAGATTATAAAATATTAAATATTTTATAGAAATTTTAGGAACCCCTAAATAATACATAAACACATACATAAATACATGTGTGCTTGCTAATATACACACTACACATAATATAAACAT
Organism: Glossina morsitans morsitans; assembly: GCA_001077435.1. Taxonomy (NCBI): domain Eukaryota; kingdom Metazoa; phylum Arthropoda; class Insecta; order Diptera; family Glossinidae; genus Glossina; species Glossina morsitans. The sequence goes on along the minus strand of CCAG010018988.1, from coordinate 50 downwards.
TTATATACATAGAGGTAAACTATATATATATATATATATATATATATATA
>CCAG010018987.1:0-114623 GCA_001077435.1 Glossina morsitans morsitans | reverse complement strand
TGCCTTTTTACCCAAACAATTTTTCTTCTCGCGTTCCTTATCACTTTATGTACTTTGTCTTCGTTGCTATTAGCTCACAGTTAGCTATTACTGCGAACAAGAAAGAAATAAATTATTACCAAATCATCGGCAGTATTTTTTTTGCAAAGTTATCTGAACGAATCCTTAGAAATGAAAACAAATGCTTTTTTATTTAAGAACTTTAAGTGCGATAAATGATTAATCAAAACTAAACTTGTCGAACTTGTTATTGTTGTCGTTTTGCCTTTCAACTGACGGATATTGAATTAAAAAAGAAAAATTTAAATCACGAACTAATATGATATGCATATAGATATATACCTATATATTTATATAGACATATATATGTAATCACAGAATCATTACTCTTCATTCATCGCAACAATTGATATTAACAAACACTGGCAAAACTAAATAAGTAGTAGTAGCAACAAGAACAACTTAGCTCAGCAAATAAGAAAAAATAAAGGAGCAAAGTAAACGTAAATGTATCATTCAAAGACATGACAATGCAACAGGACGTGCTCTCTGTCGTTGCCAACTATGTGACGGATCAACAACTTGGTCAGCCTGCTGAGTCTACGTTTTTTTTTTTATTTTTGTGAAATAGAAAAGAACGTATTTTCTTTTATTTTTTCTTTACCTTGGTATTCAAGCAAAAGTCGTTGTTAAATTGTCCACTTTTCGATTCCTTAGGGTTGTTGATTACGTTACTAGATAGTTAGATGGCTGGTTGTCTCGTTGGCTGGCTGGCCTGTTTCACTATCAGTAATGTCTGCCTTTCATACACTTATTCATGCAACTAAACAAGCCAAGCCAAGCCCAGCCTCGGTCGGGTGACAATCAAGGTACAGTATCTTTGCAGTCATATTGTACATTCATTCATGTGTCCATCTATCAATGCGTCCGTTCGTTTGTATATCAATTCGTTCATTCATTCATTCGTTTCTACACTTAACTAACACCCCGGCAACATGCAGCGCACACAATTATTCATGCTGGCTCAGCATTTCTTGTTTGTACGTACGTACATACAAACAAACACAAAGGCAAACGTATATATATATATATATATATATATATATATATATATATTTTTAATAACTAAACAACGGATTTGCGTAACATTTTTTTTATTCAACTTTTTTCTATAAATATACAAAAAAAAAAACAAACATATTTTAAAAACATAAACGTAAGATCGTCGTCGTGATACGCGATAATATATTTTACTAAGTTTTTAATTAATAAAAAAAAAAGAAATTAAATTTAAAAACTAGTTCTTAATTCCTTATAAAAGTAAAAATACTTTTTAATAAAATGTAAAAAATACTAAAAAAAAAAAATATTTTTATAAAAATTAAAGTTAAGGAAAAAATTATTAATTTTAAATTTAAATGTAAAGAGAAGGAAAAAGAAGGAAATGTTTTATACACACATGTGATTACGTCAGAAAAGAAATTAAATATATTTTTAATGTGAATGTGCGCATATTTATGAGATAGACAAGGAGCAGAATATACAAACATAGTTTTTCTACATTTCTTTAGAGATCTACCCTATATACATATATATACCGCATATATATATATATATAGATATATAGATATATATATATATATAGATATATATACATAAATGTATAAATTATATACAAAATATTTGTAGTATGTAAGTTTTAAACATACCTTACCACATACATTTATACATACCTACCATACATCTTTGTCTTCTAAACTTAATTAAAATATAAAAAAAAAAAATTACATACAAATGTTTCATAAAGAAAAAAATACAAACAAACAAAAAAAACAAAAAATAAAAATAATGATTTTATGAAATCTTCAAATAAATTGAAACAAAAGAAAAAAAAAAAAAATTAAAACATTTACTGAGTTTCAATTTCGCATCGGACATATCAGATCATTTTAGTGTGTACTCTTGAATTTAATATCAGAATGTCAAGTCTTATGTGCCTAAAACCGGATCGATCACTTTTGCTCTCACATTAATTAAATTAACTCCCATGCTATAAAATTGCACGCAAGAAAAAACCTCTAAAAGTTAGTGTTTTTGAATAACTGCCAATGAGACGAACGCGAAGAAGTACAAATAAAGGTTTCTGGAGAAATTGAAGGAATTTCGTGGAAGTACGAAGTGAGTATGAAATTTTTTACAAACACTCGCAATCGACAAAAGAAATTCAAAGAGTTTTTTGATTTAATGCAGGAACTTTTAAGGCAGCACCAAGCGCCATTTAAATTGCCAAATGATAGATAGATACATAGAGAGATACATTAAAAACTGCTTTGGATACTTTTTCAAAGGCTTTAACGCAATTGAAAAATGAAGATATCTCTGAATTGTTTGTGAGACTCTTCGAAAAATTGCAATATCCATAAAGGACTGCAATGATAAAGATATGGCATGTGAGGTGAGCATGAAATTATCGTTCGGTTTCTCGAATATATTTACAACAAGGACCGAGCAATGTGTTGGGAAAAACTTTGCCAATGTTTGTACATGTGTTTCCAAAACAAAATTTTGTATTTTTTTACTAAAGATCTCTGCATCAACTCTCACCCGGATAAAAATTTCAATTGCTTATGGTTTGGGGAGGAAGTTGGTTATAGTTTATATTTACTTAATAGTTTAGAGGTCGTATTTGAAATAGGTAGGTAATTTTTCTTGTAAATAAAAAAAACACCCGGCTACAGAATCGTTCGGATTTTTTTTTTTTTTGTTTTTTTAGGTGCTGTATAATATAGAAGGATTCTTTTTTTTTTACCGTTCATCATTTACTTATGATATTTAAAGTGAAAAGCATGTCAATAGATAAAGTGCATTTACGACGCTGCATTTTGTATGAATTCCAAAAAGGAAGCAACGCATCGGTTGCATGTAAGAATATATGTGCGATATTTGGAAAAGATATTGTAAATGTTTGTACTTGTCAAAGATGGTTTAGTAAACTTCGTTCCGGGGATCTGAGCCTCCAACAAAGTGACTGACCTGGACGATCATCCAAGGTCGATAATGATAATGTTTTGCGATCCATGTTGGAAAATAATCCACATTTAACAAGTCGAGAACTTGCAGAAGAGTTAGGCATTGATCATATAACTGTTGGAGATCACATTAAATCTCTTGGGTTTGGGTTAAAGCAAAGTGTTTGGATTCTACATGAATTAACGGAATAAAATTTCGACAAAACTTTTCCTCCAACCTATTATTTATTTATCCAAAGAAGCTCTATGTAAGGCACTGCTTAATTATGTATTAGAAAAGGATGCCAATCGTGGTTATTTAAAATGCATATATTCAAATCAAATTTCAAAACAATTGAAATTCTCGCCTTGATATCCGACGTGAAAAAATCGGTTTAAATTTTTATCCACCCTTGCAAACCTAGGGTTAAGCTTGATTTACCTATCATTTTTAGCGAACTTGAAAAAAGCGAATAGTGAGTATCGAATGGCTGTACTTGATGAGCACCTTCGATGAGCGTCGCTACTTTCCTTCAGTATCGTTAGATTTTTACATATTTCATTAGGAAAGTTAATTCCTATAAATTAAAGAAAAATAGTTGGTTTCAGGTCGAGTTTTCTAAATTTTAAAAAGTTCGAAAATCTGTATAAGGTAAGAGTCTTCAAAGTATTAGTGCCGAAGGCAAAAACACGGTGATGCATCTAATGTATTAATTACGTACCATTCGCAAAGACTGGTCATGTCTGCAATCAGTTTTTGGTATATTTTCAGGAAGCCATCTAAAATGCGGCCGTAAGAGCTCAGAAGTGGATTGAAATTATGCCTCATAGCCAAGTAGATAAGAGTCGAGACTATCAAATCGGTATTCGCGGCTTGTAAGCTCAGCGCGGTAGACTATACTTGGTCGTAGCGATAATGAGTGCGCAGATGTAAAGCGGTCAGTGGTTGGTGCAGGCATAATTTACCGATATGGCCCACATCCTCTTAGGTGCGATACTCACTTCTTACTGACCATCACCCTGTTGTACAAATAGAAGACACCCAGTAAGTGATTGGTCGTATTAATAAAAAAAAGTAGAAAGGAATGGTCATCCCACGTTGCTTAAATTCAATGAATAGGATTTAGTTTATATCATTCTCCGTAATTAGGCTCAATATTGGCTCGTAGCCTCTTTAATAAGGAAGAATACGGCATTTAATCAAGTCAAAAAATCAAAATTATATTTGAACAGCAATTACACTGGGAAAAATTAACCGCATACTTTTTTCCCGTAAGCTACGAACCTGCTACTGCATAGTAAAGTAGTTAAGAGCGCAACTATACACTATGACTGGCGTGTGGTCCTAGCTGTAGTTAATTGCGGATACAGCCTTTCTGGATGCGCTCCTCTCTCTCTCTCTCTCTCTCTCTCTCCCTCTCTCTCTTCCTCTTTCTTTGTTTCTTCCCACTTATTACAGACCAACACCGTGAACACATCATGTAGCGTCCCACGAGTGAGTGGTCATGCAAGAAAACATAAACATATAGTAATTAAATATTATTGCTCCATGCGGGGTTGCATTGGGCAAATTGGGGAAGATCTCATTCCTAAGACGGCACTAAGGTGCTTTATGAACCAATTGAAGCCTTATATAAAGAACGTCAATTTCTTTTGCCGGAAGATGACAAACTAGAATAATTAATGGCAAATATTACGTACGGTGACATTGCGTAAATTGGAGGAGATTGGTTTCAACGGGACGACCCCAGAATATTTGAATTTTTTATGATTATCGACACGACTACTTTTTACAAAAAGACTCGATCTTTTACGAACGAAACTGAAAAACGCTATGCAAGTCATTACTTAAGACAACACCAGGTCCAAATTTTACACAAAAATTCGAGCTTTCGAGAACAAACGTAGGTACAAACTCCACGTAGAGCATTGCTTACGACACCATCAGATGTAGGTTTTTTTTAAAAACAATTGTAATTTTCGAAAACGTGAAACTCGTGATAGACGATTTTTTGGTGGAGTGTCGAATTTAAGCTTTATAACCAAATCAAGGATATAGAATAATTTAACAGCGCCAGCGCCGAACTTAAATTTTTTTCTTATGGCTTTACATGCAAAAGTCTACGCAATCACCGCATGTGCTTCTGAATGCAGTGCAGGCGAGAGCAGATCTGCATATACTGCGATAGCCAAACCACTTTAAAGTCCCTCAGTGAGTGAATGATAACATACAGGCTTGTGTTGGAATGCCATCAAGCACTAAATAAGCGTGTCAGACACAATGAAGTTCACCTAATATGGGTGCCTGGCCATTCGGATGTTGAGTGCAATGAAAGGGCTGACTACCTAGTCAACAGGGGAGTCCGAGAGGCCATCATAAGTCCTGAAACTTTCGGTGGCGTACCACGAAGCCACAAGGCTACTATCGCAATGGGTACAGAATAAAGCAGATTGCCGTTGGAAGCAATGTGTAGGACAACGGCAGGCGAGAAGATTCATAAAATATTCCGTTAAGGCACATAAACTAAGAAGAAGCGATCTGCGTTTAGTCACCGGCTTCTACACGGATCATAATTCCCTCAGGCACAATCTCACAAACGTGGGTATGTTCGATACCGATTCATGCAGATTCTGTCAAGGGACGACTGAAACGTCCCATCATACTATATATGTGAATGTGAGGCCATCGGAAGAATCAGATATTGTGTGTTTGGCGAGCATTTAAAAAAAGAAATCCTAAAACTGGAGGGCTAGGGGCGTGAGCGTGTACATTATATTTTCCAGGTCGTGGTACGTTTTGCCCCCGTAGTTAATAATTAATAATACGACTTTGCACAATGTAGAAAAAGCAATGTGAAGATAGGAACGTGGAGTAGTTTAAAAGATTTCATTACAAAAAGAGAAATCCTTAGCTGGATATCCTAAGCTTATGCACAGATATTTTCATGACGAATGTTTTGCTGGGATAAGACAGGTCTATCTACCAAGTAAATCGTTTAATAAGACTATTTGCCTTTGTTTGTATGGAGGCGTTTTCCTGGTGTCCTAACATATAAACCACGTACACTTCATTCCCGGTCGTAATTATGCCTACGTGTGTTGGACATATGCCCTGAACGATTGAGAATTTAAAATCGAAGCAAAAAAATATTTGTTCGTGGAAAAGGTTGTGCCTCCCTACGTAAAACGAATAAGTCTATGGATTAAATATATGTGAAGATCATATGGCTATCACATCCATATTGAGAAGTCTGTCACGGAGACTTTCGCGATATATGTTAAATGAATGCTTCTTCCTCCGACGAGTAAAGCACATTTTATCTACCCTAACATTATTTGCCATAAAAACTATGCTAAACAATTTTTCAACATTTCAGTTAAATTCTATAGATCGTTATCGTCATGTATGTACATTATGTTACACAATATTAGCAATGTTATAACGACAGAGTTGTATTCACATAAATAAAGATAACCTAATTACTAATAATAAGTTTGGCAACACTTACTTACTTAACGTTATCTCTACAATTAATGACTTACGTTCTTTATGAAATCAACCGTCACGCCACCAACGATTGCGAGTTATCTTGCATCACCAGTCATCATCGTCAAGTGATTTTATTTAAATTGATTTATTTATTTATTTTTTTTTTTTTTATAAAATTTTAAAAATTTAGTTTTAACAAGCATTAATACAATTACACAAATATATATGTATATTTATATATACGTATATATCATATTCATATGTAAACCGGAAGGAAGAACAAAAAGTATTATTGTTTTTTTTTTTACTATATTTATTAACCGATTCTTTGCAGAATTTATAAGCACACTTTTATTCTCTAACTTAACCTAAATACACATATATATAAACAAATGTATATATATTTACATATATATACATTTAAAGCCCATTAACATGCATACACGTAGCAAAAGACAATTAAATGCTAAGAAAATGAAAGGATTTTTTTTGTGCGCGTGATAAAATTTCATATGAATGGAAAAACGGATACAAAATAAAAGTTTTGTCTTTTTATTTGAACAGATATGCGTGCATATATACGTCTATACATTAGCTCCTTTCGAAAGTTCTGTCCATTCCGGTTCAATAAGTATTCATGTGAGGCATATTTGTCTCCCGATTTTTATTACTGCATGCATACCTACTGACCTAGGATCTGAACTCTGCAACTCAGATGATTCATATTAGTATTAAGCGAGACGGGATCGTGTATTCGTGGCTAGCGAAAAAGTTCATTTAAGCCATGGCATTTTGTGCGAATTCCAACAGGAAGGGAAAATGCTACAGAAGCATGCAGAAATTTAATGAAAGAGTTTGGTGAAGTGATACACTCGCTGATATAGAATATGCAGAAGATCGTTGGAAAAATTTCAAATACCTAATTTCGACTTTCGTGATAAACGCCTTGGGCGACTACTTTTGATCGATACTGTCAGGATCATGTTAGAAGAAAATCCTTCTTAGACAACATCGAAGATCGTTCGAAGAAACTGTTTCGGACCGAAAATTGGGATTTGATTTTTTGCTAAAAACGGACAGAACTTTCCGATAAACCTATTACATATACACACACATATATACTCATGTATATTGTTCGCTTACGATCACAGTGAACTGTTGAACATTTATTGAATGTTTTTATTCTTGATTATCGACTTTTAAGTACACAGAAAAGCAATAGACGTCAAATCAAAAATATTTGAAAAAATAATAATAATGATAATAATAATAACGATAATAATAATACAAATCAGTAAAAGTATAACACATGCACATGAAGAGTATAAAGATATAGAGAACACAGGGACTGGGAATATAAACTGGGAAGGAATTAAAAAACCTATAAAACTAGAGTTTACATATACATATAAGACACCCACTTGATAAAATTATTACACTATGAAAAAAAAAAAAAAAATTTGTTCTTCTTTTTGATCCACATCCACATAAATAGTATCCATGTAAATAGTACAAAAGTATACATATATATATATAAAAATAAAAACGCATTTACAGTTAAACAAAAAAAAAAAAAAAAAGAAAGAAAACATTTTCACTTTTTTGTAACAAAACTTAAATTGTAAAACTAATCGTTCGCTACTTGTCATAAACGCGATTCTAATTTTTGATCTCCTTTAATACTAAACTATTAATATCTTTCCTTGGCCATCTTTTTCTGCATATCGATTTGAGCCGTAGCCAAATAATTGTTACCTTCCAGATGTAAAGTACTTTGTCGGTGAGAGTTACGTATCAAGCAGAATACAGAAATTAAGAGCAATAATGCACCCACGGCGAAAAAGATAATCGTTAATATTACACGTATCTTAGGCGGGACGGTGGTAGCGAAATTCATGAGATCCGTAATCTCATCGGGTAAATAATCGATGCCTTCTTCAAACCATAATATAGGGAAAATAATATCGGGAAAGTTGGCAACTTGTTTAATATCGAATACTTGACTAACAGCCAAATTAATTTGAACGCGGGCTCTGGCCCTTAACGTGGTGCCCATAACCTATAAAGAAAGAAATGTTCATAAAAAACTATTCGCTTTTCATAAAGAAAAAAAAAAAAAAGATGAAAACCTACCGGCTGTACGTCAATAAACAATTGATGTTTTTCTTTTTCGGGCGGCGAAATACCCTCAATAGCAGTGCGTAAACTATCATCGGCCAAATAGAAGTGTGGAAAACTCAACATTACCGGCGAGTCTGCAAAGCGTAACGCAAAGGAAACCAATGTTATCTCAGCTTGGGCGAGTTTCTTCATTAACTTATATTTACCGTATTGACAGAGGGATACATTGAATAGACCATTGGGGGCACAACTTGGTTGCCCGGCAGGACAAAAGCACATATTATCGGGATTTCGTTCGACATCAGCGAACACATTAGTTGGCGGTGAAAAGCGGAAACCTTTAACGCCACCTTTCGTTTCGACTTCCTTCTCAAAGTGCAAAGGCATCAAGCGACATAAATCCTTATCATATATATATAAAATGCGTTGTTCATCGATGTGCGGTGGGAAGATCGAGCCATCAGTACCATTCAATGTATTACATTCCTCGGATAGCCAGTGGGGCAAATGAGATTTGCCATTATATTTATCGATAATACCGAATTTCGTTACATCCTCTACGCCCGTAAATATGGTAACGCGATCCTGTATATGGATTTTCGGTATAGGAATGACTTATAGAACTTTCCAAATAAAAAAATTTAATTAATTGTTTACGTACCGGGGATGTACCATTTTTGCCATACATCAGACCAAACTCTTCATAGGGTAGTTTTTGTTCTTTTGGCACAACGTCTTTGGCGAGTTTCAATAGAGGATCCTCGTAGCCCCATAGCAATTGCCCCACCGAAACCTGAACGAATGGTTTGATTTTTAAAATATCCATAATGCTAGCCATGGCTAAGCGAAGAAATCTGAATTAACGGAAATGCAAAGAAAGAAAGAAAAAAAGATGATATTAATGCTATATGTGTATTATAGAAAAGCGAAAAGGTTGTTCGCACGAAGGGAAAGCATAAGAATCCCTAATCTAATAAAAGATATTGAATGCGATCGACTAGAAATGTCATTTTCTTTGCAACCTGTTTCTTCACAAAGAATTTAGTCCTACAAGAATATCGCCCTCTCTGCCTGTGATTGAATTTCTCAAAGTCAAAGATGTCAAGTCCGGCAGAAAGTTTTATTCCTTCCGCTTGCATCAAGTTTCAAAAGTGAGCATATATTTATTGGACTCTCTCTTTTGATCACTGAATATATATAATATATAGCGATCTCATAAATGAACTAAAACGATGATGACATCGACGGCGATGTTTCACGTTAAACTTAAGTGATACGCGGTCGTATACCTACGGCCAGTGACGAAGTTCATTTCCGCCACTGTATTTTGTACGGATTCCGAGAAGAAAGAAACGCTACGGAAGTGTGCAGAAAGTGTTTCATGAAGTGCTACAGTTTCTGACAGAACAGTGGTTTCAAAAATTTCAAATACCGTAAAATCTTCACTATAATACGGACTTTTTTCACAGTTTGATCCGCAATAATGAGGACGTATATGAGTATTACACTCGTGTAAAAATTAAAAAAATTGTTTTTAAAAAATCAAAAAACGAAACGATTGGTTGAAATACGTTTTGGGGGCATGGTCCACGGAAACTGGCTTCCATGTTGGTGCTCAATCCGTTTCGGTGCCATCAGATGCCTTTCATTCAAAGGGAAATGCGATAACTAAAGTCGGCCTCAGACGGCATGACCCTTCTACTACAACATTCAGACGTTTTGGTCATTAAGCTGGTGAAGGAAGCTATTCGTCGTAAATGAAATGCAGGGTTAAGCGACGTTAATCACATATATACTGCAGGTGAAGCGAAACAAGACTACTTCAAATTGTGTATATCAAATAATTTGGGCGGCAGTGAGAACGACGTATGTGCAGGTGTCATCGGATGAGAATGATGATGGCCACCAACAACTACTACATCGACTCAACAACAATAGATTACCTAGCTGTGTTCTAAGGATAGACCGATAATTTGACAGCATTGTTTGTTTTGTGTTACAATCTAAGTTTTTTCTATCGAACTCGACGTTTCCATTTCTTTCTATTTGTAAAAAATTTTGTATCAGGCATGTTAATAAATACCTACTTGCCCAATTCTTTTTTAATTTTAAACTTAACCAAGCATGCGTATTATGGACATGTGCATGCTATAGTTAAGATTTTACGGTGAGGGATTTCGATCGTGCTGATAAGCCACGGCCTGGGCGATCTTTGATCAGCGGTGATGCTGTCAAGATCATGTTAGAGAAAAATAAATTTTTGTCAGCATCGGAGATTGCGGAAAAGGCTTGATTTAACTCAGCCAACCATTTCGAAACATATTCGGAAAATCGACTAAAAATTTCAATTGCAACTTCAAGTTATTCTCCCTAACCAACATAAAGTATTTCAAGGTAGCGTAAGTCGTTCTTAGCCTATGTCTTCAATTACTACTACAACAAGTCAAGCCTTCCAGCCTAGCCAGTTTTCACCCCTTAAAGCCCATAATACTCCTTGATAGCTTAGGCACTTCATAGCCTATCATAGTTCATACTGAGGACTTATTTAGGAAAGTGCTAAAGCGTAAGCACCCCATAGTCAATTTGCTAGTCATTGTTTGCTAGAAAACGCAATTCTTTTCGAGACAATTGTACTCTCTTTCACTTCATATGTCCTCGCATGCAGATCTTCGTTAATCCAGATTTTTACTAAAGAACGCAAGGTCCGCAATAAACCACGACTTCAACTTTCTTTTCTTTCAGGAAAAGTGTAGCGTTATATCCCACTGATTGTCAGATGCTACCCGATGATAACATTGTTTGAGTGAAGCGTTATTGAAATGCATTTCAAGCCCCGAACTAATAATCTAAACCATTAGCAGGATAAAAAAATAAAATGTGAGCAAACCAGCTGCCCAGTTAAGCTCAGTAGAGAAGCAGAGAAAAAATGCAAAGATCGTTATATATATTATTTATATGTTACATGGCTTACATGACTTTGTAATCATTAAAAACTCTCAGAAATAGGGAATCAACTTCCCTTCCATATTTGATCATTGAACGATTTGAACTGAATTACATTTCATTAGTAAAACGTAAATGTTAAAACTTAGGGTCTAGAAGATTAGAATCAACATGTTAAGAAACATTCTTGAAACGTATTTAGCTGAAATGATTGTTTGTTCATTACAGTCGTTCATCTGCCATATCCTCTAAAGTCATGTTAATGTAAAATTTTTATTATCTCGTGTATCTCCTTCGCTTCTTTAGCCTATCCTTCAATAGATAAACGCCTTCGTTATAACAGATCTTATGAGATTTGCTTATATTAAACCTATCCGATGCCGCATATGCTTCGCATGTCCTCGTCCATCTGACTATTAGTCAGCGCAATTCTTTTCGATCTGCGCATAGCATCTTCTGCATTCCAGGCTATCTGGGGTATACATAAGGCTAGGATTAGAAATTTTATGATATAAGATCAGTTTGCACTTCCTTGTATATATAAAGCGCATACCCCAAATCACAAAGTACCCAGTTAAGTACCCGCTTAAAAGACATTAATTTTCGGCTTCTGTTCAGCTTTAGCGAGTAAGAAAGTTTTATTCGCGCTGGACAGAAGCCGCCATCACATATGAACGCATTGTTATGGCAAAATATTTTATTATTGTGGATTAATTTCGGGTAGATCGATCCAGGATGACTTTTATCCTGGACTATTTAGCTAGATTTCGCAAATATTTGTATATGACTTGTATATGAACGCTGCAGTAAAATCTGCAAACTTTGCGTTAAGTTAGATATGTAAGCTTTTTGTGCGCTGCCACCAGAGAAGGTCAAAAAGGTGTTCTTTTGCCTTTTTTTTTTTTTTTGGGCTTCATGTTTACTTTAGTTTTTTTCAAGATATATTGAATCGGTGCAGATGTATGTAACTCTTATAAAGGCCTAATCAAATTATACCAATTGTTTCGGAATCACTTGCTAAAGCGATTTAAGCATGTCTGTCCGACCGTCCATTTGATGTCTGCTCATGCATATTCGTGATCAATATACATTTGTCATTTCTAAAATATTTTCACGAAATTTGGCCCACTGACGTATCTTGGCGCAGAGGCGCAACCACTTTTCTACAATTACTCCCCTCATAGTGCATTATTTTCAAGCAGTCATTACATATTAAAAGATATGTGTAATTTTTACAATTTTTGGACAATAATCTTTGAGCAGCATACACACACACATTAAATTTGTGTGACAAGTTTTAACCGCACGGACCGATGCTTTGAATCCGCATTTTATATAACCATTCCTACAAAAATGAAGCCCGTATATGGGAAAACGATCTAATTTTTAATAATTCGCGGTAAGAAACGGTCAACTATATTAATTGAAGACAGAATTTAACTGTCGTAAATTTTAAGCAGGTAGTTCCGTATGTCGGACTCACCATTGTATAAAGGTACTTGCGAAAAGTAAGCCTTTATATGGCAACAAGGTCCAATTTTTAGTACTTCATGACAAGAATGGAAGAATAATAAAAAAAACCTTCAACAAAAAAGTTTATTTTGCTAAATTTAGACTACGTTAGCCCGGGTGTAAAGCCCTCTTCTATCTAAACCGTACCATGAAAACTCTGCCCTTATTTAAAAGCTTAGGTACAATGTTCGGTAGCGTATCATGAAAATAGATGAAGAATTGTATTAGGAGACGTTGTGTAAGTCGTCATTGCACGACTACAATGTTTTTATTTATTCAAGTCATCAAGGTTGAATATTGTGTGATCGAGTACTATTTCTCATTAGTATTTGTAAATACTAACCAAATTTCTGCTACAATTCTTATTATTGTGAAAATATTATACGAGTGAGAAGAAAACTGTTTTTTGTTGTTTGTTCGCCCCAGTCATAGCCGCGAATAACAAGCAAATTTTCTCGATGTTTATATAAAAGGATTAAAATTAAAGCAAATTAAAAGAAAGTATCAGCGAAATTTTATTTTTATTTTTTAGGCACATTTCGGCGACAATCACACTTGTGCAAGCTTAACTGCTTTTAGACATAAACGTAATAGTGTATTAAGTGACAATATATTGAAATGTAAAGAGTGGTGTCTCAAGCCTCGGCAGCTTCACTTGCATTAGCATCAATCTTTCAGTGAAGAAATGAAAAAGATGACAACAAACTTGGCATTAGCGACGAAATTCTGTGACATTTTTATACTAAAAAGCCATGGAAGCTTAAAAACGAAGGGATTACAAATACTGAGAAAAAATTTAGTTACGCGAATACTAATAACGTAATTTCATCACTATAGGGAACAGTTTACCTGCTTAGTTGGGTTAACTTGGAGGCATTACATATCTCGCTTTTGTAGAATGATAAGGACAATGGCACTAGTATGGCAGAGAAAGTATCGAGTTATTGAAAATGAAAATCGACGTATCTATGCATATATATACATATATATATATATATATATATAAACGTTTAAATATATATGTAGTGTATGTAATGAGTATACATTCTATGCATATATATACATATATATATATATATATATATATATAGTCGATCGTTAACTTATGTATTAAATACGTTTTATTCCATTTTAGTTATCACATTACCTGGCCGCATGTTTACTCTGCGAGGTAGCACTCAACATTGGTATATTAGGTACTATGACTACATCATCATCGGAACCAGCCGATAATTCTTCACGGAAGACATAGATTTTTCTTACATTATAGCTCAGCGTGCCATTCTCATTCTTGACTATGTTCACTTTTTCCCATGACTCTCTAAAAAAATGACACAAAAATCATGTTAATTGAAATGAAATTCAAAAAAGAAAAAGAAAAGAAAAGAGAATTTATTCTCTCTCTCTTCGCATTATACTTACGTGTAGACATAAGGACCCACTTCGTTTACAATCGGCTTAGAGCCGTTGCTTAAAAATTCATTGGCATTCGTTACGTTATAAACATAAACCGATATTTTCGGTTCTACCGGGGGCTTTGCCCACCAGCCATATGTCTGACCACCTGGTCGTAAAGCCACTTGATAGTCAACCACCGCATTGATTAATGTGAAGAAATAACAAACAACCAAAATGCCCAGTATAAGTAATAACACGGAAACGGCTATTGTGAACCCTGATGTATGACAACGAAATCAAGGCAAGGCCAGCGGGAAAAAAAAAAACAAAAGAGAAAAAAAAAAAATAACGTGGAGAAAAACGTAAGAGACAAAGGAAAATTTTATATAATTAAATGTAATTAAAAAAAAAAAAAAAAGAAAAGAAAGAAATACCGGGAAATGTGAGTGATTATCTTATAATCAGATGAAAGTGGATACATACATACATACATACATACATACATGCATACGTTTTTAAATTACATATGGATATATATATATATATATATATATATATATATATATATGTATATGATGTGTATGATATATATATATATATATAAACTTTACTTATTGCTTATGTACATACATACGAACATATTATATATATGTAATTGTAAGTGACTATGTACGTGTGTGTCTGTGTGTGTACAAATTAATAACTGTTTACATATCTACAAAAGCATTTAAACAAACAATTATAATAAAAAAAAATAAAAAAAATATGGCTTTTATTGTAAACTTTAATTTAATTGTGTAGCAAAACCAACAATAAGAACAACAACAACAACAGCAACAGCAATAATGATAATTCAATGACCATTTTGATCTTAAAACGACACGTTCATCATTCAAAGTTGCATATAATTCATTAACGAGATGTGTTAAAAACGTAAGAAATTGTCATCGATATTGTTGTTGTTGTTGTTGTTGCAGTGGATGTTCGCTTTTCTTTTTCTCTCCCCGCTTTCAATTCATTTATTACTTGTTTTTTTTTTTTTTTTTTCATATAAGACAATAAGAAGAACAACAGCAACAACGATAATAATAAGAATGCAAAGAATTTTACAGAACAATAAAACGCTTATGCAGCCTTTAGCTGTATGTTGACTCGAATATAAATCATATTTAATTAAAAAATTGTCAAGATGAAGATTTAAGATGTGAACGATGAACGTGCCCATACTTATCCATACTTATCCGTACATATTATTGTTTGTGCAATTATATGACTAAGTAGGCGTAAATGTCTATAAAACTTTCAGAAAAATTTTATACGTAAACGCATATGCATTCATGCCTTCCTCCTGCATATGCACATAGATGAATGCATATATATGTGCACGCATGCAAATGCGATTTTAAGCAATTATTGTTGTTGTCAAGTAAGCTTTTTCCTGTTATGAAAATTTCTAAGAAAAATTTACAATACAAACGCATTACACAAACACATACATGATTAATGCAAACATCGTTCGTCTCCTTCAAATTCCACCATTTTTTTATTCGATCAAATGATTCATAATTAAAATGTGCAACAATTGCCACTAATTCACTTGAACATGTTGTTTGCCATTTTTTGTTCATGGCAAAGCAATTAATTTGATAAATCGATAATTTTCATATAATTAATCAAAGTCTAATTACCAGGTGATAGTTAGTTATTGACTAAATTTCTCTAAAAGAAAAAGAAACGAACGGAACTTAAAACTAATATTTTTTAGCTGGCCTAAGGTGAAAGGGAAAAGAAAACGTAGAAGTTAAACAACAGCAGCAACAACGTCTCTTCATGCAAGTCTTCACTTATTTTTGTCAGAGAAGATACATAAGCTTGACTTTCCTTGAGGTCTTCTATAAGGAAAAGTATTCGAAAAATATGGAATAGACAGATAGACAGATAGATAGGTAGACAGTTTAAATCAGTTTTTGGTACCAATTTTCGTCATCAAATACAAAAAGTTGAACTTTATTGTCATGTCAAATATTATGCGCGAGTGGAGTTCAAAAAATAGTCGCATCTCATCTATTCGTTCAGTATTCATTTACTTTACTAAGATCGGTTTGCTTGTCAAGAAATCCTAAAAACTGAAATTTATCGCATGTGACGACTTTTCCAACAGGTGCCGTTAAGGGAAAAGTGCTCGTGAAGATTTCGTGATTCCAGGCATTAATAATGATAGCATTCGGCAAGGAATCAAAATATGTCAGAGTGTTTCCATTTTCATTAAAATATTTCGAAAATTAAAATCTGTAAGTTGAATACAAAAATACATATGCGAACATAAAATGGACGGACGGAAGGACACACCTAAATCGATTTAGAAAATGATTCAGAATTAATTGATATAATAAGCCAGCGAAACTTCCTTAAGTTCTTCGAGGTGTTAGGTACATTCGCAAAAACTTAATATATCCTGTCCCGTTAATGGTGTAGAGTACAAAGAATATGGGTATCAGTAAGGAATTTAGAATTGAAATTGACGCATATCAGAAGTCTTGTGCATATATACCGTTTTCAAAAGTCGTAACCCGTATAGGCTCAGCAGTGGCTTCTGAATTTAGAAAGAGATTTTCGACGCGTAGAATGTCGCATATTTTACGGATAAGAATACGTGGACTACGTAACAGATATTTCCTAAACATATGATCTTTTGATTGGAAAATCTGACTGGATTTAACTCCATCTGTCCTTCTATCCTCGATCCTTATAATGCGAAAAGTTGGTTGAAGATGCTTGCTTAGCCTAATTGGTATGGTTAGCTTTGACGCAAGTGCAAATTTCCTCATAAACATGGTTAAATCGACGATTCAGATGGTATCATATCTCGGTATTATATAACCTACATTCGCACAAACTTAATATAGCCTGTGGCACAGTTGGTAAAGAGTACAAGGAACATTTTCTTAACTATCAGTGCGTACCACCAAAGAGCAAGAATGCCTTTATCGTCTAAATGGGAACCTAACGGAGATCTTTTAATTTTCTGATACAATTTCCTCATTCAATTGCAATTGTATAATATGTCGGTCCAAGACGGCTGTTATCGAAAGTTTATTCTAAAGCGTATGTAATTATCTTATTTACGTAAAAAAATGCAATCGGAAAATATCGAAAACTCTTTGATTTCTTTTCTCATTGATATTCGATTCTTTTTTATGATATGTAAAGTTTCGCAAGGAATCGGGGTTTGGCGCTTATTTTCATGTTTACTTCCAGAGCATGTGCTCAACTTTTCATTACACATCGATAACTTGAAATCTGTTTCATAAATACTGATTTTTACCGAAGTACTTCTCAAGGCTATGAGAGTATGTTGAGAGAGACTCCCCACCGTTCCTGAGTTTTCCATATTCACTTGTCTTTTCAAGCGCAAGTCTATTATTTAAAATTCTTGAAAGCCGAAGGCATTTCAGGAATTCATAATTTCGTTCGTGGAACGATTTCGAGTCAGATGAGCCTCTGAGCTGAGCATGAATGCAGAAACTTTCAATATCATTAGACAGCCTTTGTACATTTTCAGCATATAAAATAACTTTTAGGAAATTCTTCGTGCTGGCGTCAATGCTTATCTCAAGCTGCTGACTTCGTTTATTAACTTCGCTGGATTTTCTTTTCCATTCAATTTGTTTCCATTTTAATTATTACTTTTGTTTTTTCTCCCACCGTCCAATCAGTCCGCAAATGCAGCCAGAGCTTGTAATCAATCTTCCAGGAATAACTCCGGAATAGACAGTACTTAAGTGATCGCCTTTACATCTCTGCTTGCTAATAATAAAGGGGACGTACCTCATTAAGTGTTGCTTCAAATCATCCTAACTGCTGCTGTCAGCTATAGACCCATAAGAAGAACTTACATTAAAAATTAATCACGTTGCTCGATATATCGGTCTTATTACGTTTGTATATAAGTTTATTACTATCATACATTTATATATACATTTGTCCGTTTAATATATTTTCAAAGCCGTTATCTGGTTTTTCCCTTTACATCGTTTATAAAAGAAAATTCCCTTTTGTTGAGAAAGCACAGAGTTGCTTTCAATAAATGCAAATATCCCGAACAAAGATAAAATTCCTCCCAACCATGGTAAAATTCCTTCCGACCATGATGAAAATTTCCCCGACCATGATAAAATTCCTTCCGACCTTGGTAAAATTCTTATTGTTAGCAGGGCTAATCCACGCAACTAAACCAAAAAAAAAAACATTTTTGGTCGTCGTTATGTGACACCGTACTTGTATTTGAAATGCCCTAAGTCGGATCAAAGATTTATAGATAGATAAATAGATTTTATCTTGGCGAAGTCTGTCGTTTCAGTCTGAATACTAAAAGAGTGGACAACAAACTTAAAACGAGGCCATACGAGATGTCTACGTAAACAAGGGTACCTTCGATCCTATGAGGTGACTAAGCGTGACAAGCGTGGAAGAATATCCACTACTAGCAGGCACGGAAGACATTTCAAAAACATCTGTATTTTGGTTACTAAAGGGAATCTCGAACAGGAGAAAGCTGGGCGCCACAATGCGATTCGCACACTCAAGCTAATGCGAAAATTCACAAAGTCATTAAGTTAAACTTCCCCTTTGCTTGAACATGCATTCTATCAGTTTCACTCCTTTATATGAATTTCTTTATTGCTTCCAAATATGAAAAGATATCTCGTTGGCGGAAGATTTTTTTAATAATGAAGTGCTTGAGTCTACTATTGAAAGCTCATTTTAGAAATTTGAGTTTTCCCAGTATGAACTGAATAACGCAGCTTTTGAACATCGCTGAGAAAAGTGTAATTAGCTAAAAGAAGACTATGTGACTCCTCAGAGGATATCCTCTATGCACCTAACTCGACGAGCATTAGAGTTGTGCCTTTACCGACGAAGCACTCACTATAGTTACGATCAAGCATGGTTTTAACCCACGAACCTCAACTTTGCAGTCGCGATTCTTATCCGCTCGTTCGTACAAGGAAACGAAGATATATTATATATAGGTATTTTTTGCGGACTCAGCAGGTTAGATGTTGGAATCGAACCCTAATTCCCTGTTACCTTTTGAAACCATGGTAGTCCTAAATACTATCATCAAAAATTGATGGGGCAGACATTTGAAAGATCTATCGTCGGTACAAGACGATACGATCGGCAAGTTATCTAGAGTTCAACCAGTATACGACCAAGACGACACATCGGACAAGAGAAATAGTGAGAAAAGTTGATTATAAGTAAATCTTAGGAACAAGAGGGTGCCACTAAAAGTTTGATGTTGCGTTCATAAGCATCGTGTGAATCATATATTGAAGATGATCAATCATTAGGTAGTCTATGTGATGAGTATAATAAGAAGCCCTTATTAATTGGGCCCACCGTTTGTTTGATAGGCGCGGGGTCTTGGACGAGCCTCTAATATAATTCTAATACGTATTTCTACAACGAGAACCACTTATGTAAGAATTTATTTTACATTCTGTGATATAAAATTATTATAGATTCTTGCCTTCACTTAAAACGTAAGATTTGTTTTATTTATTTATTTATTTATGCATTTTTTTTTTTTAAATTTTTTTTCATTTTAACGCTTATGTATCAAATACTTATCATACTTAGTGAAATAGAATTTCATGTAAATGAAATCAAAAGCAATTTCAATTTGAATACATAGTTGTGAGTGTATTGGTGTGCGTGTGTATGTATGTTTACAATTAAGTAGTATAACAAAAAAAAAAAAAACAACAACGAAAATAAAAAAGCGCTACTTACACCATTTTCTTAGATAAGCACTCGATAGTTTCGTACAGAGCTTGTGTTGTTGGCCATTCATTTTAGGACTTTTCACTATTGTCATCAAACACTGACTGCAAGAAAAAATGAAACGGCGAAAATGAAAAAAATGACTTAATAAATAACAGAAGACATGCAAAGAGAGCAAGAAATGGCGGCGAAAAGGAAAGGAAGCATTTGTAAAATAATTATAGACAAAAAAAAAAGACAAAGGTTATGTAATTTTTTTTTTGGCGTTAGTTTATGTTTGTTGTGTTTTTTTCTTTTTTCTTTCTTTTCTTTCTCTCTCTTTGTTATTGTTGTTATTATTTTGTAAAACATGTGAAAGTTGCTGAATGTTTATAATCGCATTAGAGTGATGCCTAAAATTGTATTTTAATGTAAAACTTTCTAATTTGTTTTTTTATGATTCTTTTATTTAATTAAATAAAAAAATCTCAAAAAAGTTCCCTTTAGCCATAGTCGGTGAGGAAGTTTAATACTTGTCCAGTTCAAAAAATTAGCATTAGGGTTTTCTTTACGTATAGATTCCCTTGATTTGTGACTCAATGCAGTCATGTCGGTTCAATTTTTCCGTATCAGCTTTTCTTCATTTTTACTCTTTTGATTTGTTCTTTTAGCCGCCAGCGGGAGAGTTATGCAATGGACACGTGATCTCCGTAAGTTCTACGTATTTTTTCTTAGGCAATATTTTGGCTCAGATCAGTTCAGATATGCTTGTCTCGCTATGTTGTGAGTTTTTCAATATCAACTTTAATTTATTTTGAGTTAATCCGTTTGCTGGTTGCCCCCTGCCCCTAGTGGAAGTGGGAAATGACTGAAAAGTCAAACTTCTCCTATGCGTAAATTCAGTGTCAATGTAGTTTCTTACGTTATATCCGTTTCACACATCAACTTAAGTTCAATCTCAGTCCCATTATGTACTCCGTATGCCTTCTTAGCGGAGGTATGAGATCTTGAGCAGTTCAGTGTGAAATCCACATGGGCTGTACGTTTCATTCTTGACGTTCTTCATCTTGACGTCGATTCTAATTCATTTTCAGATCATCTTTGCTTGCTTTGTATAACTAGTGCTAAGGCTGGGTAAGCCTACTGGATCCTCAAAAATACCAGAGACTCCATAAAATTTACTTTTACTCATTTAAAGCGAACTTTAGTACTCAGTTCATATATGTTTGTTCAAAACCAATCTTGAATTTCTCATTTTCACAATTATACCGCTGTGCCAGCATCTAAGGTATGAGGATCTAATAGTTATAACATTCTTCGGCTCCAAAAATATACGCAATAGAGAACATAAATATATTTTTAAATACACTTTCTTGATTAGCATTGAGATTAGAAGTCAATTTTATTACATCCGTGCGTCTGTCCATTGCCTTTTTTTACATACATGCTGCTAGCAAAAGTCGGAATGCTAGACACTAATGTATTATCTAGACTTTGGCTCGATTGCTTCAACCAGGTTAAAAAAGGATTCCTGATTTGATCTCCAGCTAAGAAAAATGAAGAAAATCGAAAAACAAGGTCTTATAACAACTTGAAGTTTTCAACCTCTACTACACAGGTGACGGCCTGAAGTTTGGCGTAACTACGCATGGAGGCCTTATGAATTCGCTTAAGATATCTTCAATTCTAAAATTACCCTAAATGGCCAATTGGTGCACGTGGGAAAAAAATGTTGACTCTTAAACGGATCAAGATTTACTTACGTCTTGCTTTGGCATTTATTTAAGTTTATATATATTTGTATTGATAGAAATTTGGGGCTAATCGGTTTTTTGCATCAATATTTTTGGGACTACCTAGTATTTGTATCAAATGATGCGGCAGCCAAGCCCTCACCTTAAAGCCAAAATGTTTTATTATTTTTTCAAAAACTTTCTATAGTAAATTTTTACATTTTCAATGATAAGTTTAAAGAAAACAGCAAAAAAAAAAAAGGAAAAAAAAACTGAATACATGCCGCAATAAAAACCATACTAAATGGATTTTAATAATCGTTTTAAGTAATTATAGTTAATTGCTTCGTATGTATAAACTATTACTTTGTGGTGTAATCTCTTATGTCCAATGACAGTGGTGTTAGTATATCGCTATTGACATTCATCGAAAACGTTGTCAGGTTTTTTCACTCTTGATTAACACAAAACTACAGCTTGATTAAGCTCTGTTCGTCTATCCTTCTAGATTTTTTTAAAGATGACGTAAAGACATAAACCTAGAACTTAAGTCTTGTCTAGTTTTCGTTATTTTCCACTATATATATTATACATTTTGAGTATATTCGTAACACCCAAGAAATGCGCATTGAAGATATTAGAAGATGTATATATATATTTTATAAGAGTTAATATATATATATATAAACTTTGTAGGGTTAAGTTCAAATGTTCAGTGTAAGCTTTATTCATAGGAATTTACTAGTACTCAATACATGTCCTTCCCTTTCGAATGTATAAAAACTAACAAAAGACATGACAAGCAAGAAAATTAAATTCGGACGATAATACGAACAGAAAAAACTCAGACGCTGCATTGAATTTTTCGATGAATCTAGTAAATGTAGTTCATAATAACTAAGAAAAAAAAAAAAAAAAATAAGTAAGAAAATTAAAGGCGATCAAGACCGAATCTTTTATGCCCATCACCGTTTACGCCAAACGTTTGAAACGTCCAGAAGGAAGCTTCAGAGACCCTATAAATTATATACATTCTTGATCAACATCTAATTCTAAATCGATTTAAGCATGTCCATCTGTCCATCTACGTCTGTTGTAAACATTCTCCTGACCCCAAAAATGAAACTATTGACTTCAAATTTGACAGAAACAGTGAAAGATCTTGCACGCAGGTTGGTATTGAAAGTGGGTCAAATCCGTCGAAGGACACGCTCACAGCATCACGTAAAATGAGAACACCTTTGTTTTTCAAAAGGAATGAAAAATTGATTGCTTGTTCGTTACTTATAAACTATAGTAAATAAATGCACAAAAATTTGAACGCATATTCTATGGGCGATGCTGTAACATTTTTGTACAAAAATGCAAAAAATTGACCACGCCCACCCAATGTTATAGCGTATCAAAATTTAGTTATTTTTTCAACACCTTTATAACGTACAGAAACAAGCTTCGAAAACCCCATAAACTATACAAATTCTTGGCCAGTTTCAAATCTTGAATGCACCTAAACATTTCCGTCTGTTCGGCAGTCCATATGCCCGCCTGCCCAACTCCGAAGTATCTGTGGTAAACGTCCTCCCGTTAGCGAAAATGAAGATATCGCCTAAAAATTTGCAAAAGAAGTTGGAATTGACCTAAACTTTTCAAAGTACACGACTACAAGGTTGACACGCCACAAGAATCTTTATTTCGACAAAGAAAATATCAGCCGTTCCCAGTCCATATTATAGAGTATGAGAATTTAGTTCTTTTACTTTTTTGTCTCTTTTAAGATAACGGTGACGGGTATGTTTTGCCTTTTGTGTTCTTAGTTATTATGAACTACGTGTACGAGATTCATCGAAGTCATAACAGTCTAAGTTCTTCCTGTTCGTATTAACGATTTTAAAAATGTAAAAAACAGGGTTCGGGGACAATTGGAAAATGCTATGTCATGCTACTTCTAATGAGGGCAAATATAAAGGGTCCGTAGTAGAAATTTACTATTTATGACTTATGCATGTTTGCGATGGCATAGGGGCTCATTTGCAATTTGGTCTTGTATCGGTTATGTGTGTGGCTCTAGTTGTTGGTTGTGTACATGCTTTTCTTCCCTTTTTTTTCTTTTTTCCTTCTTATTTGGTTTATTGTACTTATACTAAGTTTTAATATTAATTAATTTAAGATTTACTTTAAGAGTCAATTGAACTCGACTGTCATTTGTTTTAGTCGAGTTTCATTTATAAGTGGAATAAACAAATAAATAAAATAAATGACGAGCAAGGAAGTGTTTCATTGCCAGGTCCAAGGCACCAGTGGTGATGTTATGTACGAAAGTCAATGCCAATTCGAATGAATATAAAAGCAAATTTTTATTTCAAGGTTTTTTTTTAACAAGTTTTGGTCGTACAAACAACTTTTGAAATTAATGTCCCCTTGGATATGATGAATGTCTTCTGAAGTCTAGAATTTTTTCTAATCATTTTCTTATGCTTTGCAGCTGCGACTTGTGCTTATAGTCTTTTCTTGCAACCCTATTCCTAACGTTGACATTCTGTTTTTATTTAAAATATCGCATGATATAAAAAATAATAAGTCTTCTATGATATTTTATTGAAACAAATAATAACAGAATGCTCCAAGTTATTACTCACAACACATTCAAGACATGTTTACGCACAATTTGAGAGATAACAAGCAAATAGATTTGGTATCAGACAAAACTACAGCTTCTTAATGTTGAAAGGCAGTTGCTTTAGCTTTCGGATGTCCCTAGATTTTCTTATTTTCAGGTAAATTAATTTTATCAATTATAGAAACGCATACTAACAAAGCCAGATCCATCCATTTTAAATGTGATATTTCAATGAAAATTGTGTGAACCAGGAAGAGACTTCGTAAGGGAACTTCATGGTACTGTTCACTCATTTTTCAACTTTATCAACCATGTTTCATTTATTAGAGCCCTTTTACTCTTAGAGTCCTACAGCAAGCAATTTAAAAGGAATTCCAACAATTTCAATTACGAAATTATCTAACCTTATAACTTTTTTAGTCTTACACAAGTTGGAAAATAGTTGAACCTGCTCTCTAATTGTTTTTATAACCACAATGCGTTAGTTAATCCAGCGCTTTCCCTTATTCAGTTTTCTCTTTTACGGTAGGATATGGAAAGGGCGAGAGGGAGAGAGGAAGAGAATCCCGAGAGTCTTTCGGGACCGTAATTGCACAAAAACCTAAACAATGTTAGATGTCCTAGAATCTTGACTTTTCGGTAACTAATTCCCCAAGTAATGGAGGGAAAAACGTGTAATCTATCTTTCTATCGGTAACAAATAGATGAGTTCTTTTTATATAGTTGCTTTAGATATTGGAAACCCAAGTTGTGAATGTAAGCCGTGCATTACCTTAAGAACCATCTTTCCTTCGACTCTTAATTCCGGGACCAAGGAATACAAAAATACAAAAACGACATTTTCATATATGTGCTGTCAGCAGAGTGTAGCTCAACCGATATAATCAAAAAGAATTAAGCAAATGTGTAATAGTTTCAAAAACTGTGTAAACAGTTCATGTTACTCTTCCCACAATAAAATCAATTCCAAACTTTGAAGCGGCAATTAGCTGAACCATTTATGTCTTAATATTTGAGATCATGCATACGTAAGTGGTGAGTTTCAATAATTACTTTGCCTTCTTAGCAACGTTGTAAACCTAAACATGTGAATTGTTTTGGGGGTTACCTTCTCTTCGAGTATAAATTCCATGATTGATGCGAAGCAAGTAAAACATCAGAACGATCTCTTTGTACTAACAAATGCACAGCTGCAGTATTTTCACATTAGATATTGTTTATTGAAGTGATGAATGGAAGCCTTTAACAAACATCGTTTTCTAGATTGCAAAACAATGAAGCTTCTAGCGTAACTTACGTTGCCTCTTTTGCCATTTTAGTACAGGGGCTCAGTAGTACAAGTTGCTTACATTTCATTAGAGGAATTCATCGGACAAGGACAAATTCAATAATTCTCCTAGAGAATATTCAACCATCAATAGTTTTCTATGTTCGCTTGAACTTGAACATTTATCTTCGGAGATCAGCTTGAATTTTGAGTTATCACAGATGCTGACGTCTTATCAAATATTTTATTAATAAATTTATTCATTTTTTGAACTGAAAAAGAAATTCTACTTTGTGAACTTAAAAAAGGCGGTTTTTTTTCCCCCTCTTTTTGTGTTACATTGTAACAATGAATAAATTTAAATAAAAAAAAAATAAAAAAAAATGTTTCATGAACTTTGTGAACGAAATGCTATATAATATATATAACACTAAGTACTAAGTACTATTTAGAAATGAGTGAATAATTTAAAGGAGAAATTATTTTGAATTAAAAACGATTAAAACTAATTGGGTAATGAACAAAATATGTCCAATTAATACCTCACAGATCAATAATTAAACTGTTTCACCTTAAATTACATTTTCATGATGAAACCGGTTTCAGTAAAGATAATAATTAATAAATAATTGCTTGTCTCTAAAGTTATGATCTATATAAAGATATTGGGAATTATTTTTAATAACCTATCGCTAGGGCTTTAAATAACATACGCGTATTAGGGAATGAAAACCAAAACTTGGAGCTTACGTACTCAAGGTCAAGATGTTTATGGTATACTACGGTATATATATATTTGATAAAGAGCACATATTTTTAATTAATGCAAGATTCCACGATCGTGTCTCTAGCCTAATAAATGATGCCTTTCTAAATACACTTTACAATGTGGAACCGGAATCATTGTGTAGAAAATGTACGTTTATTGTATGAAACGGATAATGTAAACAAGCGATGATCAGAACGACTTGCGGCTAGTGAGTAAACCGCATGGACTAACACTTCCCAGTTGAGTGTTTTCAATGTGTCGCAAATTGTATTGCCATAAGGACGGATGGATGGATGACATGTAAACGAGTGGCCCTTATAGTGTTCTTCTGATATTCTTGTTTTTTTTTAACAGCGAACTGTTGAACAGTTCTAGACCTTTTAAGTAGACTGCAGCATCTAATAACAGATCACATTTTTCTGATCCCATCGGCCGCCTTGCCATAGCAATTTGGTCCTGCGGGGGACGGTACGCCTTGATCTACCCATGAAATTTTGCATCTGGAGATTCTCAAGATAAATCCTAAGGGCACAATGTAACACAAACACCACTGCTTTCGAGAACAAGGACAAATGCTTTTTTGAAATGTTTTTTTTGTGCTGTTGTATGAAACTTGTATTGTTATGAGGTGCAAAAATTTTGCCAAATGTCAGTAAGAACATATCGCCCATGCCGCTCTTTCGCAGTAAATACAGTCGCAGCTACAGCCATCTATGGGCAAAT
Organism: Glossina morsitans morsitans; assembly: GCA_001077435.1. NCBI lineage: Eukaryota > Metazoa > Arthropoda > Insecta > Diptera > Glossinidae > Glossina > Glossina morsitans. The sequence goes on along the minus strand of CCAG010018987.1, from coordinate 87,273 downwards.
TCCGGTTTCATATTTACACACTTGGTATTCCAATCAATTGAATTGTTCCTTTAAGAAAATTCTTTTTAGTGGAGAAACCACTGGAAGTGGAACAATTTAAAAAATTTTCAATTTTCAAACTAATTGGAAGCACTACGCCTAGCCCAACTAGGATTTTACAATGATATTAAAAGATAGCGGTACACATTAGAAAACTATAAGTAAACCAAGATAAAAAATTAAGTTTGGCATTAGCATTCGACGAATCCCCTCTACACAGATTTGAAGCCAACGAAGTCCAGAATTCGTGGAGATTTTGGGAGTGACGGCGCTAGTAACTAATGAAGATCGAAGAAACCCTTCGCAATGTTAAACAGATGAAAATGATTTGTTCAAGAATGCTGGACTCCATTCCGGACATCTTCTCATCCGTAACTGTCAGTATTAGCAAACTCTTCTTCGCACTACTTTATATACTAATTTATTTATTTTTTTTATTCATTTATTTTCTTAGCTATTGCAAGCTACATGTCATTATCGCTCATCACAAAATATATGTTATCATATAAGTATAAGGTTGACGATAACGTAACCGATGCCTTAGAATATAAAATTCTAAACCTACGGTGGCAAAAGGAAGCTAAAGAAACAGATAACAGCAACGACACCAACACTTAGAAACTAACAATAACGTTATCGTTTAACTAACATACGTTGCACATACTCACTTTTATCCGAAGTGAGGGATAAGTGTTAAGTTTCATTACAGTTAGCAGTGAAGTCAGTCATCTAAGCAAACTTATGCTTCACTTCTTCTTCACTTTTAACTTTTGTTTAGCAAAAAATGTGCCTTCATCTAGTATATTATCCCTATCTCTCTCTATCTCTCTCTATTCGAAACATATCGTATTTTTCAAAAGTTCGAAAGAAACTTTTAGTTTCAAAAGGTTTTTAGTTTTAATACTAAGGTTTATATAACATTTATAACTAAACTGATCGGCTTTGCAATGTAATCCATAGTGAATATTAATATTTGTTCGCTTAGTTCGTGTAGTTCGTTTAATTTCAATAGTAAACAGTAAACGGAAATTCTTCGTTACTGAGAGGGAAAAGAAAAATTCAATGATTTAATGCAAACTAATTATATCGCTTCGCTTTCATTGTTTTGTTGGTTTTTTTTTTTCGTTTAATACTTTATTCAATATTTAGTTACTTAGTTAATTTAGTTTTTTTTTTTTTTTTCGTTTTTAATTACTTTATATATTTAGTCTAATTTGTAATAGAAAATTTTCCAGAATATCTATACCGAGAATTGTTAAATCACTAGCACAGACATCTCCACAAACACACACACATACACACACGATGCATATGCGTATATCAACGAAATAATCTATATTTATCATTAAAACGGGAATAATTTATTACAGAGTGTACCTAAAAAAAAAAAAAAGGAAGAAAAAAAGCTCTTCAACCAATGAACAATAAATTTCGTGCATAAAAATACATAAGGAAATGGAAAAAGCAAGCAGGAAACATTTTCTTGCGTTTTGCCTTATGATGAATCTGGATGGAATACCTGTCGGCTAAAGTAAATGTGCAACAAGTCAGACGCACTGAGCAATGTATAGCGGCGTTAAAGCGAATCTCAACTGTCCATCACTTTATGCAAAGCAAATTTCATACTATAAATAAAATGAATGTGCACCTTGGAGAAGCCTTGGATATCATCTCACATCGCAAAATCTTTTACTAATCGTTAAAGCTTTAATGAGCCGATCGATGCCTTCCCCTCTCTCACAAGTTTCTGTTTCATGCCCTTTCTGATCGCTATTTTCTTGGTGATACACAATGCACCTAAGAATCTGAACATTTCGCGGAATGATCGGTTACGGGCTCTTGTAACATATTTAAAAGGTTTTTTAACTTTTAGTAATAGAGATAAAAAGACGACAAGAACACTTTGCCAAGTGAACCTGGCTTTGTCTCTAAGAAGTATCTTTCCATTGTCTATTATGTATATTGATAAGTTCCCGGATAGTAAAAATTGCAGTGAGCTGTAAAAAATAACAACAATAAGAACAATAAGCACGAGTCAAGCATAGGACGCAGAGAACGTAAGAATGTAAAACATAGAATAACATAGCATAATAGCATACATAGAACATAGAAAATATTAAACGTTCCACCTAGCGACTACAAAATACTCCATAAAACATAAAGCACAAAACATGGAACGCAGAACGTCGCGTATGGAATGCAAAATGTGGCGCGTAAAACGTGCAACAAATAACATAGTATGTAGAACGTAGGGTACAAGATATATAGAACATTCCTGGTGCAAAGGCGAAAGAGAATATGAAGCATACAACATGGAACAGTGAATTCGTAATATGGAACATAGAACGTAGAACAAGTAATGTAAGACATTCGGACGTAAAATATGCGACATAGAATTCATATGAAATATAGGTGAACATAGCACAATAATATAAAATTCGTAAAGTAATATCTGGCAAGAAGTAAGGAGAACATAAAACATAGAATATAAATGACATCACTTACATACATAAAAAGCGTAGCATATACAACACACCTAAGACTTAGTGACACGTAGAACATAAAGTATTGAATATAGAACATAGTGTATGTAGAGTGCCACGGAGAACATAGAGTAGCACATAGAGGAGAACAATACTTAATGCAAACTGTGTAGAACACTCCTTGTAGAAAACAAGAGTGTAATGTAAACCATAGAACTTGCGGCGCAGAACATAGAATGTAGAACAACATTAAATACGGAATGCCAAGCCAGTGAACGTAGAGCACAGGACACAGCGTTTGAAACATAGATTAACATAACACATGAAGGACAATATCTGCACACAAAAAGTTGCTTATCAAACAAAAGCCAGATCATAGAACTGGAAATATATGACATAACGTAGCCATAACGTAGAACGTAGAGCATAGTATGCAGAAGTATCAAAACAAATTTCAAAATACAGATGTTACATGGAGAATGATAAAATGTTATCGTATCCCCCCGAGTATTGATTATTACAAAAATCTACATCACGTAAATAATTGCACATGAAATCAAGTTATGTTTCTTAAGACCGGTCACTAACATTAACGATTACTCAATACACCTAAGTGTTATGCATGTACATTAAATGTATATGTGTTGTGTATGTAGTAACTACAAAATATATAAAAATCTGTAGATATGCATGCCTTAACACGCATGCATATATATATATACCAATCACAGTAGTGGGCACAACGGATGTTGGCAAAATTGAATTTCTATCGAACCGAGTTATTCCCATTGGCTTAAGTTACTTTTTTGTTGCTGAAAAACCAGAAATAAGTTGAAAATAATAAAACAAAGCGAGACAAGAAACTTAAACAGTGAATTCTTTTAAGTTTAAAACCATGTACTAAAAAAAAAAAACAATTACGCTTTAGCGAGAAATGTCAGTATCAGTTACATCGGTATCGGTATCTGTAGTAGAACGAACTATTAAACAATTTTACAATTTTTCTTCATTGCTTATAGGTGTAAATGGCTTGACGACTTTGCTTGTAGTAGTTGCTGAGTAGTAGTTTGTAAAACTTTTTACACCAGCGATGTCCAAGGCTTACGCTCGACTATGACTCTACGAAAATATTTTCTCTAGGCTTAAATTTCTTCTTTTTTTTTTTTTAAAATCATATAAGACATAAAAACTTTCCGAGCCATTCGAAGGAAGACGAAGGAATATCTGAAAAGTTTAAAAATCGCTTTTCTATAACTATGCGTATACGTCGATGCGGCAGCTTCCTCTACTCAAACAAGTTTTAATTTTACATACAACGGGTCAGCATAAAACAACTTTACGAAAAAACGTCATGACTTTACTATATAAAGAGCTTTTTTTAATAGAACTAATGAAATATTATATAAAATGCTATATAATTGACTTTTATTTCTTAACTGGCTTTTAAAAGATGTTTTTCTGCACTTTCAAGATATAATTATTTAATATAATTATAAATTAAATAATATAATTAATTATAAGATAAATTAATTATTTAGATTTTGTATTCGTATTTCCTATACTTTATCGAAGAGACGTACGGAGATCCAGTCAATAATACGTTGATGTTATTTTGTGAATATATATCCGGTTTGGCTCCGTTCAGGTGACTCTCTCTCTCTCTTTCTCTCTCTCTCTCTCTCTCCCTCTCTCTCCCTCTCTCTCCCTTTCTCTCTCTCACTCTCTCTCTCTCTCTTTCTATTAACACTTGTTTACTTATACTATAAACTTCATTTTATTCTTTCGCATAACGCTCTGAGTGTTCTTTTCGATTAATTACATAGATTCGATTTCATGAATTTATTATCAAGCATCAGCTATCGTTACTAGAAAGGTTTACTGTGCATCATCTGAACAATGGAAAGGCTATGGCTGCGTAAGGTAGCAATTATTAATGACATGGGTAGAGATTTAAGATATTGTTACGAAAATCCGACATTTGATGAAACGGGTTTGGATGAAAACTAATCCATTTTCTAAGAAAGCAAATTTGAAAAATGATAAAACCCAATAAAGATAAACATCACAGGTAAAAAGAGATTATTATTATGAAAATGTCCTAATGAAGTTCGCAGTAGTGGTAACTTGCTTGTAAAAAGGTAGGGGGAGCGAGAGAGAGTGTATGCGGAAAGCAAACTCAGTCGAGTCAACAGTGTGGAATTGTATAAAATACACAAACACACAAAACGAGTAGAATGATTGCTGTAAGTAGAGATTCTTGTAAGTATCTTCTGCCGGAGGATTGTAAATAAAATCTACGTTAACCTAAAAATCACTATTCAGTGATACGCACTTAACCTCAAAAGGAGATGAGTAGCAATGCAAATTCCTAAGAGGGAATTTCACGTTACAATACTTCAAGGAAGCGTCTCAAGATCAAGATTTCCACAAAAAGTCTGCTACAGGATATAAGTTAAAAATTCAAAATCATCTCTTAAAAGGCAGAGATTTTCTTCAGCGAGAAACGGACCGAGCCCGCAAAGAAATCCCTACTCCTGGCAACTAACATGAATTCCTCACTTTAAAGGTATCGATCATTTCTTTTAAGAATTCTCAATATTTTCTTCTGCACATAAGAATTCCAATTCTTTATATATAGTCATCGGTTTATTCATCATTTCTATTAAAGCCTCTGTGCTCCACTATGGTGCTAATACAGTTTAATGGACAACACATAATAAATATGTGATTATATTCTCACCCAAGAAAGCGCAACCGTGTCATGACCATAGAAACTATAAAACGCAAAGATATTGTCATCAACAGACGCGCAATTCATATCGCAATACAAGAGCTACTATGTCCACTTTATCATTAATCCGAGAAGGTTTTCCATATCGTACCAAGACTATAAAAACATAATTGATCGGATCTTAAAAAATGGTACATACTGTCACAAAGCTAAATATATCGATATACCAGATCAGGTCTATATGGCACAAAAACTGAAAAGCGATGAATTTCTAGATCAATCAGGATATGTTCACCTGATTCTTTTACGAAAGATTTCAACATTATTAAACAATCGTTTTTCACTTACGTTTACAGTTGCACTTCGACAACTTTATATGAATTACTTTCGATAATTATATATAAATATATATAGCTTTTGATCCTGATACATAGGCTGACTAAAAGGCTTCTTATCTAAATATGAAGATGGTGGCGCTTGTCCAAAAAAGTTGGAAAATATGTTTGAGCATCCAATGACGACTCATCGAAATAAACACTCAGCATCGCCCAGTTCCCAGCTTAAACTTGTTGATCTATTTTATAAACTAACTAAACATCTTTCCTGCCCGTAAAACCTCCAACAGTCTCCTAAAGCGTCGCGTTATATCTCTCGTTATATCTCAGTATTATATCTAAGCAATATGAAAAGAAGAAGAAGAAATTTATTGAGTTGACGTTATTGGATGTTAGTTTAATCCGTTTAGGCATAATTTCTACCTCAGTAAAATATCCAATCTTTTTAGGGATGTCCTCAAAACCATTTTCGAAGCACTTCTTTGTTGGCTTCCACGGATTTGTAAATCCTTGAGCTCAAGTTTTAGTTTCATCCTTAAAATTTCGAAAAAATCTACCTTACAATATTTGTAAGCCAGGAAAGATGAAGAGCGAGAGAGAGACTCAACTTAGAGTATTAGGTTCACTTCATCACAGAATTAAACTTAAGAGTAAAATGGAAACTTCATCATGTTTATGAGCATGGAAAAGTTTCTTTTAACACTTGAGAAAAAAGTCTTCAGAATTATGGTGGAAAGGATATTAAGCCTAGCAGGAGAGCATTGAGTGTAACGTATTCAGAGCAGCGCAAACAAGGTACGTTGTAAAATAAAGTAAAAGTTTGCATCTTCTCATCCTTTGCAGAGATTAACAAAGTCATCTTGGAAGAAACTGACGAAAGCTGACAGCCAGCAACTTCCATCTCCAGTCTTCCAAAAGTCTTTTTTATAAAAAAAATTTCAAGTCTTTGCTTCATCTTCAAGTATGTATGAAAAGTATTAGGCTTCGTAGGTTTAAGTAACAAGTCGCATCGTCTTCTCATCGAGAGAAGAGATGTCTAACGTTAAGCCATTAAACTTAAATACGATATGGAAAAACCCACCCACCAAATATTTAATAAGTATATGTGAATATTGAATGAATTTGCAGTCATCTAGTTCAAGGTCAAGGTCCAATCAACAGCTATGGACTTCCTATTAACATATACAAGCAATTTTGTTTATTAATAAATATTTTATATCCATCCATATACGTATATATATATATATATATATATATATACATATGTATATACATATATATATTTTTATGAAAAGCGTCCGAAAAGTAACCAAGTTGAGCAAATGAATTTATTGATAACATACACGAGGTCCGTAAGCACCAAAGGCCAAGTTTTAACTTAAGTAATTAATTAATTGTATATGAGATCTTTTATTATATAATTTCATTAGGTAGCCTTACTGTTTACTGTTTACTGTTTAAAAGTATTTCGTACTTTAAACTTTTTTATTGAAATTTATTAAATGATTTGTTATTAAAATGTAACGGGAATTTTTTTTAAAATAAATCATCGACACAACCCATAAAAAATCGTAAGATATATCAAGTTTAATATATATATGATAATAAAGGTTGAATAAAATTATTTCTCTAATTACCTAACGCTTGTTTATCTAATTGTTGTTAAGTATAAGTAACCTTTGTACAATTTATGAAATACAATTCTTATTAGGTAGGAAACAAGTACGAAAGTTACATTCACCAATAGCACGATTTGTTTTTGGTGTTTGTCCCCTAAGGTCGCTATATGAAAATTGCTACGGTCGACCTCTTCTCTATACCTTTTCTGGTTACTCATGTTTTAAAGCAACTAAGCGTAATGAAGTGTGCATTGTTGCGATATTCTCTTTATTGAATTTTGTTTGGAGCTCGGTTGTGTGATGAAATCAAAGTTTACTTAGTTAGCTTAATTAGTGTAGGGCGGATTTAAATAATTTATGAAAATTGTTTAAAATATTTATTGCAAAATCTTTTTTACACATCACCGACGAATGAAGGATATATTCATTTTATCACAACGTTTGCAAGAATCAGAAGGACGTTTCAGAGCTCCCATATGGTCTATATATTTCCCATCATTATGAAATTCGGAATCGTTTTGTGTATGTCCGTCCGTCCGTGCCTATGTAATGTCTAAGGTAAGCGATGTTAAATTCGCGAAAAATCTTGGAAGATGTTGTATGCAAGTTGGTATTGAGAATCGATTGATGGACACGCCTACAGCACCATGTAAAGTGAACAAACCTTTGCTTTCAAAAAGGAAAAAATCAGTTTTCTACTCGTTACTCACAATCTACACCACATAAGCCCACAAAAATTTGTGCGCGTACTCTATGGACGATGCTTTAACACATGTACAAAAATAGAAAAAATTGTCCGCGTCCACCTAATACTATAACGTATAAAATACGCCCTTTCGTTTGGCAAGGCTTTTGCAATACCCACAAACAAGTTTCAAACACCTCATAAGTGGTCAGTCTAAGATATGAAATGCTCCGTTAGTCCGTCCGGCTTGTGATTACTGTTCTCTCGTGCGTAAAAAGGAAGATATCGCTTACAAACTTGCAAAAGAATTTGAAAATGACCTCAGGTGTCAAAGGACACGCCCACAATGCAAGAATAACTAAGAACATCGGTGCTTTACGTGTTTTTGGCTCGTTACCGAGTAAGGAAATTGAGTTTTTTTATTTTATTTTTGTATGGTCCTTTTCAGGATAATGGTGATAAGTATACAACATTCGGTCACAGGTGAATGTAATTTCCTTACCTGATCTTTTTTGAAATGCTTTTAATTTTTTAAATTTTTTTCATAATAATTGTTTTCTACCGTAACTTATTCTTCATATCGGAAAATGTGTGATGGACAGAGAGACACTCAAAAGGGGAAGCAGGTTTGATTTTAATAATAATTGTGCGCGGGTAAGGAATTTACAACTTCACTCTTGCTCTCCTGTAAATACCATCGAAACCGCGGTGTGCTTAATGATACGAATTTTTATTGCGCTAAAAAAGTGGAAAACTTGTTTAGAGACTACATATACCCTTGTTTTGTTTTTTGTACACCATACATATGTACATAAGTAGATTTTAGGTAGACGAATATATAGGCAGACAGGTAAAGGTATACATATATGCAAATGACTCACTAAATGGATTGGCCAAGGGGCAGCCTCCATAAAAATCTCTTTTAGTTTACTTTCGCTATATGAGTATTGATAGCAATAGCAATAATAATAATAGTAAGAAGAAGCACATAACAACAAAGAGAAGGAGATCAATGAATCACGCAGCCTGAATTAGTTTAGGAAAAGAAAGGAAAAACCGGCAGACTAATGAGCCTGGGAATGAGAGTAATGAGAAAGAATTCATAAACTTGAGGACCGAAATCTGAACGCACACAAGAATAGAGATACGAAAGCATAAAGGAACACTTGAATTTAAAGAGAAACGGATCGAAGCGGTAAAGGATAAAAGAAAACCATGTAAGAAGACACGGCGCTTGATTGTTTATAGGAATGAATTTGTAAGCGAACGTAGGGAAACCTATTGACGGTGCTTTAGTAAAGGGACCAAAGCAGGAACTTAATTCATATGTAGCCCCAATCACCGGACGTCCTTATAGCATGGACTGTGTGATGAAAAATTATAAACTTTTTCGAGCTGCAAGGTATGGATCTACACAACATATATGGTCACAAAAGCATTACTCAAATGTCTAGTAATCAGGTAAATTAGACCGAAACTCAGTCAAGAGTACTTTAGAGATTACACATCTGATGCGCCTTTTGCATCCAGATGTAATGAACTTTAAATTATTAAGTGCATAGTAGAGATCCGTCTTCGGCATGACTGAGTATGCGTTGACCTTCGTCCCAATTTGCTTTGTTCATCGGTTAGTGATCGTGTTAGCATTATTGCTTCTGTAACTATCGCGGTCATTAAGTTTACATCTTGACGCTCGCACGAATGTTTACGAAAAATCAAAACTTTATTCAAATTGTATGACACGTCTGCAGCGAACTGTATATAAAGTAAATTACTTTACTCGCTCGTAGATAAAGAAACTCTGTTTTTTTGTTAAACAATAGAAAATATGCATGCAAACCATAAAACAAGAAAAAAAAAAAAACACAACACAACACAGCACAATACAAAAACTTTCAATTTCATATTCATAATAAGAAATTTCACAAAAATAAAAAATTAAAGAAAAAAAAAAAAAAAACTTAATTATAATCGAGTATCACCTTCAATAGCATTGAATTAAGTTAAAACTTAAAGGTCATATACGATAAAACTAATCATATATGCGTACAGGTGACCCTAATCATGTTGCGTTAAAAGCCATAGCTGAAACCATCCAAATAAGATACGCAGTCAAGAGCGCTTGTAATGCAAAACATGGCCACTGTGTGCCGCAAGAGAAACATTTCGTTATTGTCGATCGATCGATAGTTACCTGCTTGGCTTTTCATGTAAACTTACAGAGAGGTGTGAGGGTGAGGGTGAGCGTATACACATACATATGTATATATATAGCAATATAGCACTGACGCGTATTTCGTAATTGATACTTATTTGAATATTTAACTCATATTTATTTATTGATTTGTATACATTGGCTTTTTTTTGTTTTTTATTTTTTTTTTTTTTTTTTTTTTTTTTGCTTAAAATAAATATCGAAAAAAAATTTCGTCAATTAAACAGAAAAGCAATAAATATTAATTGTAAAAAACGAAAACAACAACAATGAAATTAAAAAAAAAAAAATACATTTATCTGACTGGAATATTTATAAACATTTGCTTCCAAAAATGTGCATTAGCTACGATTTGCACTAAAAGTCTTGCTATTGACGAGTCGGAATTTGGAAAACAAAGTCTACGGACTTGAATAAAAATTTTTTAGTAGAAAAAAAAAAAACAAAATTACTAGAAAAGTGATTGATCGTAACCTTCCGAGAAGGCCAATAAACTGGTAAATAAAAAGGCAAATTTATCGCTAAATATATTTTTCGTTTATTGGAGAAGATCTAACGGACATTCTGTATTTTCTTTTCATAAATCAATCGAACTAACGAAAGATGTTTACCTTCATAGATAAAATAGTCATCTCGTGTTACGCGTTGTTACTGTTGTTTATCCGGAAAATTTATGACTTTTTATACCCTACACCACTTGTGATGCAAGGATGCGAAGTTGGCACGGATGGACAGAACACTTTCACTACATCGAACTACTTGGAAAGTGATTCTTTTCTTAACTTGTCTGCCCGCGATATTCTGAGGAAATTTGATATTTTGGCCCAAGGATGAATGCTATTGAAAATGTTTCGCATCAGGCCACTTTTTCGAGCACTTCTCAATGTCGTTACATGAATGAATTGAGCGATGTCGTGTAGAGTAATTAATAGAGGAGCGTGTACAACTATAGTCATATATTATTAAACTAGTCGTGTGGAGGATATATATATACGAAACAAACAATAATCATATAAGGGAAGACGAAAGGGAGCCGGGCTTTCAATCTTCTGATACCCTCCCGTACTTTCTCCATGATATAAGAATCGACAAGGTAAGAATAAACAAGCGCAAGGGGAAGAAATAAGATGGTAGCTATGAGTGTATTGTCTTTTCTTGCTTCTTTCTTAGTCGTAGGAACTAGAAGAAGAAGATGCAAGGAAGTAGCAACCGAATGTGCTCTACCCGCCAGTGGTATCTCGAAATAAAATGTACAAATTTTTTTATGGTTATATTTTATGAGTGATGAGCAAAGAGCGAGTTATTTCGCTTTTGCGAACAGAGCTGTTCTCAATTTATGCTGCATTGTAGGCGTATCCTTTGATTTATTTCGCCGAGCTTCATTACATACCTATGCCCAAGAACTTCCAATGTTTTGCTGAATTAAAAGTCGATGGCTTTATTTTTGTGATCAAGAGAATTTTTACCGTAGAGTTGACATAGACCGACAGACGGACATGTTTAGATCGAAGAAAATCAAAGAATTTAATGCTGACCAAGATAAAACATATTCTATGAGGTCTCTGAAGCTTCTTTCTGGGTGTTGCACACATGTTGACAAAATGACTATAGCGGCATCCTTCGGTGATGATTATTGAAAAAAAGATGGCTTTCAGTACTTTCTTTAATATAGACGAACATCACAAGCAAGATTATATAAGTAAAAATAGAAAATGGGGAAAAAAGTGCTTTCAATGTATGGCCTCAAGCTTTATACATTGACGTTTACAAAGTGAGCAGGCAAAGTCTATAAGCTTGTAAGAGATATAAGATCTGGGCAAAGGAGAATGAATGGGTAACAGGTAAAGGCATTAGAGCTTTAAGAGTGATGAGCTGGCCTTAGAGGACAAATAGCCAGAGTAGAAAGAGAAGACTGCTGTTAGTTTACGTTACTTACGTCTTGCCTGGACAATCAGAGCGAATAAGACAAGTAGTCAAATAAAAAAAGCGATCAATTGTGCTGATCGTCTTAACCTTCTGTAACTCGCAATCTATTGCAGAAGTGGAAGTAAATTAAAGCTCGAAAAAATTGAGTACAAGTCACCATTGCGACCATTATGAGCCACAGCTTACAAAACTCTAATAAACTGATCTTTGACAAACTGATCGGGAAACGCCATAAACAGCTTTGCAGGTCTTTTCTCTCCACTGGTTTTGTGTGAATCCTGGATTTCTCGTTATGCTGCACCCATAGTTTTCGTTTCTTTATTCCTTGAGCTCTTACACTTGTTCAAGACCTTGAAGTCTCGACCTATTGTTATAACACATTTTGTTGAAACCTATCCTGGACAGTGAGAGGCATAACTCTACAATTGCGATTTCGTTTGTTGAAGTAACCTCCTGGAGGACGCAACGAAAACAACGTCACTTACAAAAGCAATAACACGACATCTACATATCGGACGATTGTAAACGTTTCACAAAAAGTCCCTGAAGGATGATCCCTTTGATACCGGGGCAACCATCAGGAAGATGTACTTTCTTGAAAAAGTCTTATGTACCTTAGAACGCATTTTGTAGAATATGTTTGCTGTAAAGCAGTAACAAAGTGAGCAACATAAGACATATAGGGTGTGGCTAACATTAGTACATATATAGATTTTTTTTTTTGCAAGTTTTTCTCGCTCAGCGTCCAATAATAATTCCTTAAGATTGCGCAAGTTATTGATAAATAAGTGAACAAATTACGATAGAAACACACATCGTCGTTATAAAAATTAAAACGGCTCAGAATCTTGAGCTTGCACAAGAATTTCTACTTTGCGGGTTTTGCCCAATTGTGTGTGTCGCAGTCATGATCTTATAAAAGCTTTTCCACACAAAATCGTTGTATTTCTTGCGCCACTACTGCACCACCTCTAAGCAAGGATTATATGCATATAAGTAAAACTCGACCCGAAGTACATGTGTTTTTGTTATTCGTGCATGCATAGGTTCGATATTACAATGAATGTCAACATAAATATTTATCTGATAATTGTAACAACAACAACGACGCCAACGAAACAAAAGAAAAACTTGCGACAACGTATTTGAAAATTGAAGACAACCGAAAACAGTTGAATTCGCATACTTGGACACACATATGTTACATGCACATATACATTGCATACATGCGAGCGAGTATATTTTCATATACATAATCATGTGTAGATTTGTTTTTACAGAAACGCGATTTGCTTTAAAACATTGTTTTGTTTTGTGTTGTTATTGTTGTTTTTATTGCTGCTGTTTCTGTTGCTGCCGTTCATCGGTAATCGGTGTTGAGCGTATTTGTTGATTACCTTGGAATTTAACTGCAGTCGGTTGAGCAAACATTCAACAACGACAACAACAAAAATAAAAATGAAGAAGAAAAGGAAAAAATAAAAAAAAATTATAATAAAAAAAAAAAACCAATAACTATACAGTAAAACACTTTCTTTGCTTTGCCTCCGCGATAACGATCGTTACTGTTGCTGCTGTTGCTGTTAATGTGTTTTTTTTCTTTTTTTTTTTACTTTATTTTACTGCTACTACTGCATTTTTTGTTTATTTTTTTTTTTCGTGTGCTATTTATTCAGCTAATTGTGAGGAACTTGTAATATTTCCCCACCGACAAACGAAAAAAAAGCAGACTTTTAAGAAAAAGGCGAAAAATAATTATCATAAGAAACTTTAACTAAATGTAGACTAAGTGACTGAGTGACTGACTGAGAGCTGGCAGGCAATTCATCAGAAATGCAATTGCGCTTTAATCAAAAGATTTGCTTTTTGTCTTCTTCGCACATATTTTAACAACTACAACAACGATGACAGCAGTAGCGGCAGCAGCAGCAGCAGCAGCAGCAGCGTGACAATTGCCATCTATAACAAATTTACGATACGCAACCCAAAAAAAATTAAATAAATAAAATAAAAGAAAAAAATGCACATTTTGATTACACGAGAAAAACAATGCCATTCACACACATATACATATACACACGCACGCGCGCGAACGCACGCACACTCCTATCCATCCTGTGCATTTTCTATATTTTAATACATATACCTACATACATATAAAATCTATTACACTTGAAATGCTGCATAAAATGTTGATCTGAAACTTTTACTTGCGATTAACTAACTACTACTGGCACTCGCGCCGCTTGCTGACTGAGGTTGGGAACAATTTTAGTGAAAAGAAATCAAAACTGCAGCAATATAATAAATGCAAGTACCTGTCAAGCTTGATTTGTGGCAATTTAATAAATATTAAAATATCAGAAAGAAACGCAAAAAAAAAAAAGGAAAAACATAATAATTTATTTTAATAGCAGTAACTAAAATCGAGCCCAGTGAAGGGAATAAGTTCAAGTGATAGGGAATGCAGGCATGAGAAACAAAGCGAAAAAAAAAAAAAAACAAAAAAGAAAGCCTTTAAAACGAATCTTGAATGCTTGCTTACCTATAACACGTTTTTGTTATAAGAACCTTGGAGTTCGGTTCAATGAACTTTGAAGCCGTACTAAGAGTTCGTAGGTTTTTCATTGAAAATAAATGAAGCGAATAATTCGAGGTAAACCTACCTTTTGTTATGTAATACTAATCAATTCTGAATCACTTGCCAAATCTATCTAAACTTGTCTGTCCGTTCGTCTCACTTGTTTTCTTGTCTCACAATTCTTAAGATATTTTAATGAAATTCGCTATACTGAAGTATTTTCGTGCAAGGACGAAAGCTATTGAAAATGGTTCGGATCACAACATTTTTTCGACCATTTCCTATATAACTCCTTATTTTGAAAAGTCGACGTAGGATGGTGGAAGATATTTAATGACGGACCGTGCCTTAGTTAAGTATTTTTACTTTTTTCCTTTTATTAGCCTTTCTTCACTCTGCCTTTATTTTTACCTTTGCTCTCTTTGTTCGTATCTTTAATGGCAAATTAGCACAAAACACATGTGATAGTCACTGAGTACCGATCCACGCTTACTCTTTTCACCTAAAGAACGCGATCTGAAGATTGTGACGAATATAAAATGTCAATTAACGATGAAAGATTAGATCAACATACAGGGTGCGAAGTTTATGTCTGCTGTTGAGTGCTTTAACTATATTGCAAGCACAAGCAGTGGTGTTTATCCGACGGATATCGCTTTTAAAGCAAGATGCATCGTTTATAGAATGGAGTGTTATGACAACTATATAAACATAAGGATATCTGAGTGAGTTCATAATATGTAATTATGATCGTAGAAAATGTAATTGAGATCCATCTCACCAGCTGTAAAATATTTTACTTCCATTTCAACGGCACAATGCTTAAGTTTCGAAACTTTCATAACATAATAGAGATCATAGATAGACAATATTTTCAAATAATATTATTAAGAAATCAATCACAGGTCAGTTTTTGTGTGTATGCAAATGAAATCTCTTTTTAAACGGTTGCTTTTTAGACGAGCTCGATTAAATTATTTATACCGTAAGCATCACGTACGATATTCTTCAGGTTATGTGCGCTACTAGGAAATCCCTCATAAATCGGTTTTCTTTATACACATTTACCACATGAATCGGTTTTCTGTGGTCATATACATATCACGTTTTTTTTTTTACACGCTTCTCTGGGAGAATTTGGGATTATTTAAATAATACCCAGATTTTAAATTAGTCTTAAAATTTATGGCATTTGAAAGGCGTGGCAATACACATGTAACATTTTCGGTAATTTTGAGTATACAGTTTTTATAAATCATTGTACAGCTGCTTAAAAACTGCTTACTCCATCTAAAGATTTCTTACTTCCTTTGGTTTACATGTATATAGCATAAGCACGAGCAAGACTAGAAAAACGCTGATGCTGATGTCAAATTGATAGGGAGCGAGGAAGAAGAGTCTCTGCTAGCCGAGTTAATAATGATTGGCATTCGATTCGTGAATAAAGCTTTGGCAAGCCTGTTTCCCTCAGCATCGTTGAAGGCAAAGAAACCAAGCGCCAATAGGGTTGAATATTGTATCACGAGATTAGCTGAAGGCGATCAAAATGAAAAGGGGGCACTGTCGGAGAGTAATGTTCAGTATTTTCCATGCCATAACGAAGCTTATAATAGCGGGATGTCCCTTGTACGTGCAAGTACGATGATGGTCGGAGAGGACTAAAGCTAGAGATTACCATATCCATACCTTAACCTGTTACCCCAAAGCGCATCAAAAGATCCAATCAATTTGTTGCTTTCTACGTCGACCTCTACAATTTGCATAAGCCATGATAAAAACAGACAAATGGACAGACATGAATTAATTCTCTCTAAATTTTACCATATCTACAAAATTTTCTTTGTAAAATTTTTCTTATTACAAAACGTATGATAAAATCAATATAAGTATCTCCACAATCTGGATCGTGAGTATAAAAATAATATAATAATAAAATGAATAAATCATGAGGTACGTAATAATTGCTTAATGTACACTTTAATCAATGAACACGTATACTGTGACCTCGGTCAAGGTTCTCTGCCTAAAACAAGTCAATCGAATCTTTCGGATAACTCTGTTAAAAAAAAAAAAATGCGAAAAAACCCGAAAAAATAGCAAAATGAATATTTTTACAAAACCTTATCGTAACGGTACGTGAGAAAAAAAAAGTTATTGTTAGAAATAAGACAAAAAAAAAAAAAAAACGTTATACTACAATATTTATCTTCTTTTTTTTTTTTAATTAAAATTCCCACAACTACACTTTCATTCGAACAATTACATTGAACTTGTGCATGTCACTTAAAATTCCTCTCTGCATATGTATGACGAACAAATGCAAATAAACTATAGTTTAATATGCCAATTAGCGTCGGATTACTAGTTAGAAATATTTAATAAAAAAATAATAATAAATAAAAATAAAAAACAGTATTAATAACTACTTCAACTTTGTGGAATAACTCATCTACAAGTTTTATTTTTCCTGTTTTCTTCGATTAACTCGCTTTACAAATTTTTTATTTTCCAATAATACAAACAAAGAAAAAAAAAACCTTTTGCGTTTTTCCCATCCGCCACTCCGGAGATATATTACTTTGATCACTAACTACGCATATTCTTACTTGGATCTAATATTGATTGATTGGGGTGTCGGAAAAGTTAACACACTACAATTTTCAAACCTGTTGATTTATATATAAAAGAAGAATGAAAATTAATTAATCAGAAAATTGATCGAGTTGCTCAACAACATTTATTTTATCATTTCTAAGAATCATTCTGCGCTTCTAGCAGCGAAACCTTAGAGAAGCTATTTATTTATATAAAACGTCTTTTTTTATTTATTTTGTAATTCTCTTCTGCTGGAATGCGTTGTAAAGATGGAACGCCTCGGGAAAACCCTATGAATATTCATTTGAATAAATTGAAGAAATTTTGTGGAAAAAATCAAGAGCTAAAGTTTTGTTTGTCTGATTAATTACTCAGAAGAATGTCGCCTATACACATGTGAAATGGTCATAGTGAAAGAGAAATGGCGAGGGGATCGCAAGCTTAGACAGGGAGTGGACGTTACAAGGTGCATGGGTGCCTAATCGATACATCCAGCAGTGTACGACTTAAAGGCGTTGAGAAAAGAAAATATTATATCACCTATAGTTCGGAAATTTTACAACTAACTTAGGGAACTGGTCCTAAATATAAGTGACTCCCTTAATGACCATTTGGGCCGTTTGTTTTTTAACAAAAGGCCCGGCACGACGGCATTTGTAATTTCGTATTTATTTATTTACGTAAACAGAAGTATGCAGTCCTCGTTCGGGGGACTTGACCTTGCAACTACCAAAAGAAATAGCAAACCAGCTTGCAACTCATCTATATTTGGTCTCGCGAACACCACAAAAAATATGAAACGCATTTGCGACTTCAGTTCACTTAACTTACGTCCAGCCCTGCTATGTACGTAAAAGACGTGTCAAGCTTTTTTTGAAGGAAAAACCTCGCTGGTAAATTTGAAAAAGATATACTATCGAATTTGGATATAGCTTGCGACAACAAATGTCGGCAACTTAGCTGATTTTCTGTGTTTTCAAGCCAAAGCGATTTATCCTTTCATGCTGAAAACATAACAAACTTTTTCTTTCCATTGCAATGTTTTATAATGTCGATGCAATCTATTTATATATGCTCTCCTGGACATATACTAGATCTCTGAAATTTGAGGAATGAGTGCAAACATACTTCGAGGCCTTACAAAGTCTATAACACATTCTTGATCAGCTTACATAGAAGAATCGATTTAGTTCGCACTATATGCCAGATTGCTTCGACACACTTGAAAATCACCATTAGATCGCTAAATTATTCTCTGCAAGACAAGAGCTGTTGTGAAATGAGTTTTTTTATGTCGCCTCGTTAAACGAAAGAAATACTTGTCGTCTTTTCCTAAATTTATGTCTTTAAAGTTTTTACTTTAGGGAATTAACTTTTAAGGGTCACATTATACGTCTACGTATACATCTACGTTATGCGATATGCATACAACAAATGAATTCCTGCTCCATCCTCCAATCAAATATCGTATAAAAACTTAAGATTGTTATGGAAAAAAAAATCAATCGTTCCAGCCCTAAAAATGCATAAACACCTAATAATTTCCATTAAAATGTAGCCAAGTCGTTGGAAAATATAAGTTAAACTATGTGCGATATACGTCGGCCGAATAGATGTTCGCTTTTATCAAATGTTATAGTGAAACTTATGGTCAGAATTACCATTACATGGTTCCTAGTTCTCATCAGTCAATAGAAAAGTCTGCCGAATCACCAAACAATAAACTAAAGTATCTATGATAGACGACGTACAACAAGCAAATAAACGTGCTCCCTGTCTGCCAATTATAAGTGGTACTCAACTTGATCGCGAGAACTGCGGCCCAATTCCCCTCAAGTTGATAATGAGCATTAAATGTTCCACCCCCGTCGTACCTAAGTTGAAAGTGAATACGAAAAGAATTCGCTTTAGCCTATCTAAGCTGATGTCAGGGCTCCGTCTTACCCAAGCTGACAATAAATATTAAAGATTTGACCACATATTAAAAGAATTCGCTTTATCCGATCTAAGCTGATGGTGGATATTGAAAAAACTTGTTTTATCCGATCTAAGCGGATGGTGGATATTGAAATATACGGCCCCATCCTGTCCAAGCTAAAAGTGAATATTAAAAAATACGCTTAATCCTGTCTAAGCTGATGGTGAGTATTAAAATGATCGGCCCAATCCTATCCAAGCTGAAATTGAATATTAAAAGAACTCACTTTATCCTACCTAAGCTGATGTTGAGGCCCCGTCTTACTCAAGCTGATAATAGATATCAAAGATACGGCTTCAGCTTATCCAAGCTAAAGGTGAATATGAAAAGAATTCGCTGTAGTCTATCTAAGCTGATGTCGGGGTTCCGTATTACCCAAGCTGATAATAAATATTAGAGATTCGACCACATCCTATATAAACGGAAAGTAAATATTAAAAAAATTCGCTTAATCCTGTTTAAGCTGAAGGTGAGTATTAAAATGGTCTGCCCCATGATGTTGAGGCCCCGTCTTACCCAAGCTGATAATAGATATCAAAGATTCGGCCCCATCCTATCTAAGTTAATGGTGGATATTAAAAGAATTCGCTTTATCCTATCTAAGCTGATGGTGGATATTGAAATATACAGCCCCATCTTGTCCAAGCTAAAGGTGAATATTAACAAAATTCCCCTAATCCTGTCTAAGCTGAAGGTGAGCATTAAAATGGTCGGCCACATCCTACCCAAGCTGATAATGGGTATTAAAAAATTCGTCGCTATCCTACCGAAGCTGATGGTCAGCATTGAATATCTGGCCCCATATAACTCAAGCTGATGGTGAATATATAAAAAATTCGGCTCAGTCCTAATATGTATGCAATTTTTTTTTTTTGTTTTTTTTTCTTCTGTTATTGTGATTAATTTTACGTTAGCTCAAGTTTGTTTCGCGAAATGGCCTTTTTATGAACGATAAAATGTATTTTAAAATGTTAACCAAAATTTCTGGTTTTTAAATAAATTTTTTAAATTTAAAGTAAAATCCAAGTTTGTTTTTGTTGTTATTTTATGGTCAACATATAAAAAATTTTTGGGTATCTTGGTCGTTTTAACAACCAACCAGTTCACAGAGTTGACTACATTTTTTTTTCCTTTTTTTTTTTTTTTTAGGTAAAGAACTGATACAATCTTTCAATGTTGCAAAAATGAAAAAAAAAAATGAAAAAAAAACTATTGTACATGCATGTTACATTAATCTTGAAGTGAAGGTAATTTTAATTTAACTACAGGGGCCGAAAATGTTTGTAATAACACTTGTATCACTTGAAAGTGTACAAAGTTATGCCGTAAAATACTACGCAAACAAGACAAGACTGAGTCGAAGAATTACTTTACTGCACTTTACTTTAGACTCGAATGAATTTAGGATCATGTATGTATATAGTGTGGTATAACCAAAGTAAATTTACAAAATTTTAATTTAGGTTTTTAGAGTTCAGTACAAATAGCGGGCTGAAGCGATGGGCAAATGCGCTGAGAGTGACCTCGTAACGATATTATTGCTGGTTATTAGAATTTTACTTTTTGCGTTAACTGCGTTAAGACATTGGAAAATATGTCGAACACAAGGTGGCATTCAAAGCGATTAAAATTATCAACATATTTTCTTGGAATGCTAAAGAAAATTCCTTAATAGGTTAGGTAAATCGCCTTTTGACTTAAAGGTTTTCGTTTACATCCATATCAGAGACGTCTGCAAGAAAACGCGTCTTTTGACGAAAAAAAAGAACAAAATTAATTTTCATTAAAACGAAGGAACAATTTTATCTTATTTAGATTCATAAAAAAATTTAATAAAGACAATTACGCCACAAGTCGATAAACTTTCACATAAACTTTTAAAAAGCCTTTTGTTCCCAAGCTTCAAATGCTTAGCGTTTTCAACTTAAGAATAAAAAACCTATTGCAAGAGTAAAGAAGTGTTTTAAAGGGCTTTCAGAAATCTCTTGAGCGATAAAATAAGTGAACCATTTTTAGCTTTAAGCCAGGTCTCGATTGCCGTCGCCTCGACCACAAAACCACGGTGGGAATGAATGGTGCAAACTTTGAGTAAATTTTAGACAAAAAAAAAAAGAAATAAAGGACTATTTGCTTGGATGAAAGTGTATAAAGCACTATCATAGCCTACGATTCGGTTGCCGGAGATTGCTGGTGTTCGCTTTCAACTGTAATTGGACTGTGTATTAAAAACACGAACGGACCTAATTCATTCTCTCAGAGGTTTATCATTTCTTTTACATTTTTCTCTTTTAACCAATCACGTAGCGAATGTTTTTCCACATTTGCAATATGGGGAACTGGGGAAGGACAAAAAAACCGGCCGTAGTCTAAAGGATGGTGTACCATAACGGTAAATGCTACGCCTTCTAATGGCCAGAGGGAGCTAGGGGAGGGAGGACATAAAAAGTGGCCGCTGCCTAGTGGGTGATATGCCCTGTGGCTAGGCGTTATGCCTTTACCGACAAAGCACTCGCTACAGTTACGTTAAGGTGTTCTGCACCACATTGACTTTTGAATCCGCGAGCATCGATTTGGTAATCGCGACTCTTGTCTACTCAACCATGTGGCAAATGGGACATGATCGGATTTGGTTTATTCTCTCGTATGGGGCCGTCTTGCAATCGCGTAAACGGGGCCTTTCGCCTCGCCTTTGCATCAATAACATTCCTTATAATAGTAATTATTTGTTATGAACTCTGGTTCCGAATTAATATACGCAAGGAATTTGGTTAATTGTCTCGTGTCGCGTCGTCTCGGCATTCCATAAACATATGCAAGTCACCTTTCCGCTACTTACATTCGGATCAGGAGTTTTCATCGTCATTTTGCCGAGGTAAGAATTGTTTAATAAATTTGGACTTTAGTCTATGATCTAAGAGGTTATGTTGTCATTTGTAAGGTCGGACAAAGCACTTTTTATACAAATTTATCCCTTTCCCTATGATTGCCTTGTTTTCACTAAGACTTAACTCCGTTGTATTGAAACTCCGCTTTATCTCCACTTTATGGGTTTTACCTCTTCTCACTCACTTCACACTGTCGTTCACTTTATTCAGTTAGGATTTTAATTTTTGTTTTAATTGGGTCTGACTTTGCTCTCGATTTGAGTTTTAAGCTATGACGCGAACGTGACTTTTCGGTTTGATGCTTGGCTAGTAACTCATCCTAAAAGCTAGTCATTGTAAATCTTTCTGCCCGATTTTCTGCCTTAGTTGAAATCAGTTAACTCCACTTTATCTAAAAACTATGGCGACATTTTTATTTCTTTTTTTTTTTTTTCAATGGTTTATAAACCAGCTTTGACATTCATCTGAAAACCATGCGAAGAGAATCTATGACTAAAGGAAAAAACATGTTTGTTTCTCGCAGCTTCTTTCTCATTTTTTTTTTTTATTTTTTTTTTTTTATATCATTTCGAAAATTTCGCTATCAATAGAAAATGCGAAAACAGACTTGAGTGTATAAACTTGTTTTATCACTTCCGTTCCTAGAACTTTTCAATTAACTTAATACAAAAGAGTAAAAATAAGAACAAAATGCATGGAAATACTGCCGCTAAATGAATCATCGGTTGTATATCTTCACATGTCCCAACTCTGGAAGAAGATTCATTTACACTTCTTTTTAATGCGCATTGATTGTATAAAATTTACGTTTACATATAAATTGCATATATATACATATATATATATATATATATATATATAACGAATGACAAATTTACTGAAAAGCCGGCTTTTCCTCTCATTCCTTCGCTAGCAGACACCCAACGCTAACTTTTATAAATAAAAAAGTTTATGGCTTCTTTAAGATATGTATGTAGATAAAAAACAAAAAAGAAGAAGAAGAAGAAAGAACGCACTTTGCGTATATGTGCATGTACATATGGCTATGCGTTTTACATATGCATGCTTCACATCTACACAGACACTGATTGATGGCGTTGGAAAGAAAACTCAAGCATTTAATTGTGTAAATCCTACCTCCCTTTAGCAAAAAAACAAAAACAAAACAAAAAGTTGTTAAAAAAACAGAAAAACAATTTAATTTACTGTAAAAGTGAGAAAAGAAATCAAATAGAAAAACAGCACAACAATAAAACACATAAGCACATTAACGTGCATTAACCAATGCATACTACGCGGGTTTGCATGTATGTATTGCTTAAGAAAGTCTTTTTTTTTGTTTTTTTTTTTCTTAATAGTTTTTATCGCTTTTGTGTGTTTGGCATGAAATTTCATATTATTATATATGAATTGTGAAAATCTTGTTCGTTTATATATGCATGTATGTGTAGGTATGATTGTGCGAAAAGCTATTTATGTGTATTTCTCTTTTTCATTTCTGTGTTGAGATTTTGTTTATTTAACGACTAATATGTGTAAAAAAGAAAAAGTTTAATAAAACCGAAAACAACAACGACAACAACAACAGCAACAGATAGTGACGCTTCTATTTCTTCATGTTTATCGATTGGCGTAAAAAATAAATCAAAAAATCTATGTTTCTATGTTTCAAGAGGTCTTTATAAAACTATTTTAAATATGAAGAGAGATCAGTGTGTGTATATTTTGTCAAAAAAGTACCAGGAGTTTTGAACGAAAACTCACCGGAGATGAATATCTTAATAAAGAAGAAATTAAGAATGTGTTGAAATTAGAATGCGCATATTCTGTCAAGAAAGTACCGGGAATTACGTATATTTTGTCAAAAAAGTACCAGGAATTTCGAATGAAATGGCATCGTGACAACATATATAGATGTAGAAAATGTTTGATAAACAGCAAAGCCCACATTCTGTCAAAAAAGTAATATGGATCTACATAAAAACATTACAAATAAGCAGAGATTCGAATTTGCATATTCTGTCCAGAAAGTATCAAGAATGTTATAGAGAAAGTGTACCAGGAGAAATGGGCGTACATAAAAACATATTAAAAGCAAGTAAGGAGTAGAATGCTCATATCCTGTCAACAAAGTACCGGGAATTTCGTATCAAATCGTGCTAGGAAATACAGATTGCAAATAAACACTTGTTAAAAATGATCAGCACGCATTTGTCGTCAAAAAAGGACCAGACATAGAATAGTCCGCGGACGTGCTTGTTTGTTGGATGTCACTAAAAGTAATTTTGCAGAAGCGCAAGTATCTGTTAATTTGTTATGGATCGAATGATCGAATGAAGAAATCGTCTTAAATTCTGTGTTGCCAAAGGAATTTTGTACGCGAAACCAATCATGCAAAAGATCTTGAAAAAGGACACAAGGCATTCAAGAAGAGCAGGGAAGTGCTTACAAAAAATTTTGAAATTGTGTTCAAATCGAAGAAATCTTGTTGTAGTGGGTAAACTACACAGCTGACGTTGACTGTTTTTTTTTTTTGATCATTGTAGAATGCGCTAAGGTTTTATACCACAAGGCCGATTTTAGCGTAAAAAATGTTGCTTGAAAATAGCAAATCGTTAAGAGGGAATACATCAACCGAAAAAGATCATATTTTACTTTGGCTCTAAATATTGATCTAAAGGCCTATATATATTTCAGCAAATTAAAAATATTTAAGTTTGGATCGACGGCCTTCTGTAAAGGCAAGAGCAAGATATACCTCCTTTATAAAAAACGACTCTCAAATTTCGCACTATTTTGACCAACCCATCTGCTCGCAAGTCTTCATAAAGAAGTTTGTAGATAAAATCTTTATCAAAATTTTCATTACGGCTTCGTAGAAAGGGATTTCAGTTCTCTGATGTCCTGAGACAAAAAAAAGAAATTCGAAAATGGAAGAAGGAAAAGGGAAGACTCCTCCCTCTATTCGAGAATAAAAACGTTAGCGTATATGTATTTCTTTAAGCGGGCCTCAATAAGAGAACCGCAGAAGGAATTTTTTGTAAACTCCCGATACTTTTTCGACAACATAAATACATCAAGCACACGAAAAAATATTATGCTCTACCGTAGAATTGATGTTATTTAGGCCCAAGTGGCAGTAATTTATGTGACTAGAAAGAGTATATTGTATAACTACCCGAACGCTCATTACTTTTTCGACTTGTAAACAAAAATACATATTTAAGCTATGCTTATGTACACCGATATGTATCATTTTGCATACACATATCCATAAGCGTGAAAATATGTTGCACGGCTATTATGTCTGCATTGAATGATTATCTACTTGGCTGACGGACTACTTAGTTGCTTAGTTGCTGTTGGTTTAAATGAAGAAGTGATATGATGTATAGTTTCTGTTTTGCCATAATTATAGTGTTCGTTTATGTTATATATCTTTTTTTTTTTGTTTGGAAAAAAAATTTGTGTAAAAATTTCTATAAAAAAAAACATAAAAAATTATATTACTTTTCTTTAATTTTTCGCTTCGCGTTTTGCTGGAATTTCGTTCGCTTCTTTTACTTCTTATTCTTCTTCTTCTGTTTCTATTGACCTCTATTAGCAAAATTATCCAATGTATTATTGTGACCGCACACACAAGAGCTTATTGCAAAAAAAAAAAATAAATAAATAATAAACGTAAACGTAATTGAAATTCAAATTAGCTCCGCACATAAAAGCACCGCATCGCTCAGACTTTAAATATTTTCCATAAACATTCAAAGTAAAGCAAAGAAAAATTAATGCCCGTATAATTTCACTTCTTTTCGACACAATAAGATACAAGAGCAACAACGCGACGTCAAACAAATATGCGGCTTAAAAAATTTTTTTCCTTTCTTTTCTTTTTTTTTTTTTTTGTTTTTTTTTTGTAATTCACTCCGTTCGCAAGTTGTACTTGGAAGCGCGTTTATATGACCAGCAGTAGCTTACGCTAGCAACGACTATGAAAAACTGAAAGGCACACTATTATTTGCCAAGTCTGGTATATACGCAGGGTACGTGTTTGTATGTGTGTGTGTGTGTGTGTGTGTCTCTGTATGCAATTATTAGCATTATTATTGATCACTCACACTTGGAAGGCATTCGCTTTAAACTTGGCTCAAACCAGCAACGAAACAGGTATAGCAATTCGCCCAACTAGGCATAATATACTCATAACATATAAGCACAAGCTCGTAAGCCCGAAAGCCAACCAGTCAGTCGATCAGTTAGTTAGTTAGTTAGTTAACAACAAATCGTAGCTTAGCCCAGCATAAAAGCTAAACGAATAGTCTCAAACATAGCTTGGTAGAACACAAGCACACACATACATACGCTCCTTTAAATGTATATATGTGTGCGTACCTTTGTTTGTTCGCATGTGTTTACGCCGGTTAGTATGATTACCATAGAGAAAGAGAGAAAGAGCGAGAGAGAGTGCGGTAGTGTTGGCATATAGGATGTTGTTGAAATATAGATATTTAAGAGGGCAGAAGATCAAAGATTTGTTGAGCAATTTGAATAACGCCCGAAAGGGAAATGTTCATCAAAATCTTTATATTAAAATCATTGGAAAAAGTTCAAAGTGAAAGCAATAATTCAATAACGCATAGGGCCCTCGAGCAGTAAAACTAACAATAATTTATTATTATTTTAACTAATTTGAATTGCAACTCGAACAACCTAGAATATCGCTAACAAAACCTAATTTAACCTAATAAAATAGCGAAAAACAAATTTAGAAAGATAGATAGATAGAATTTACCGTTAACCTGTAAGCAAGTGCAGATGTTCTTAAGATTTAAAACTACCCCATAGGCAGGTATATGTTACTAAGCTACCTTTTCTGGTTAGAAGTCAATCGCAAATACCTATATACCTAGGGATGTCCGACTTTTTAGGTTACCTGAGCTGCATTCGAGAAGGGCAAACATTTTGATACACATTATTTTTCTTTTACTTTTTGAACCTTTACCTGTGATCGTCAAAAGAAAACAGGGAGGAGAAAGATATAGAAAGTGGCCTTTCCCTACCGAGCACTCACTAAAGCTACGTTCACCCTCCACTCTTAATTAAAGTATGTTCTATCGCACTGAGAATTCAACCCGGAGGTGCCGACTTGCTCATCGAATCTCTTAACTACTTGGCTATGCGTCTATAAAAGAGAAAGGGCATAGTTGAAAATAATTTTAGAGTAATGAAAACTAACGAATGTTGAGGAACGCCCCAGTCTAAGTCGACATAACCGGCCTCACATTTTAGGGCAGTAGGACTCCAACTTAGCTACGATTCACATGCAGTCGCAGTTGTAGTCAACGTTTGATCGATAAAACGCTTGTCGATCGGATACAAATCTCTCAGGCCAGACTTGGGTTGCCGCATAGCCTAACATAACAAAACAGGAAGACGGCGTAACCGGACTTAAATCCAAGTGCAGCAGAAATTCCCTTCTATATTCTCTTGTGGTCGCACCAACAGTCACTCCTCGATCCGTAAAAACATGGCCTTTGCTATTCGGGTTTAAATATACTAGGCTATGGCCGTACCCTATTTCTCTTTCCGCGGCTCTTTTTTCCTATCCATCATAGTGTGCGAAAATGTACAGAAGAAAACCCTTGAGTAGCTGGTCACAAAAATCGAAAAAAAGAAATTGTACAGCGATCGTTAAGTATAACAACGCTTGGCCGTAAACTCTTCTCATCACCGTCTCTTTTGTCCTTGATAATTTATGGTTTAAGCAGCGTTCTTGGAAAGCAGTCCGATCGGAACCACTCTCAACGGACGTAATTTGATCAAAATACCTCACAAATTGCGACATTTAGCTTGAACACAAAGAGAAAACACGGACGGGTGGATGGACAGACAACAATAGATCGATTCACACGGTGACTCTGAATTGATCGATGTAATGAAAGGTGCATCTCTCTTATATCCTTCTGGATGTTGCATACCTAATATACCCTTGTATCACAAGTGATGAGGGAAAGAAAGGAGAAAAAAAGGAGGCATTTGAGAATAAATTCCATACAAAACTAATAAATTGCTTAGTATTTTTTTTTTTGGGTGTAAAAAAGAAACTGCTTAAGCGTGTTTTTTTTTTACGTATTTAATACGAGCTTGTCGCTTCTTTGAAACGAGGCTTATATTCGATAGGAATCGACTCAATTTGAACTTAAATAAGACGGAGAAACAAACTTGTTTAGGCGAGCATTTTTTTGTTTTTCATTGATAAAGTCGAGTCGAAAAATGCATAAAAATTGAGCGAAATTAGCGAATGAATTTTGTTTTTCGTTTTATTAACATAAATATTGTTTTACTCAATAAACAACAACAATGACAAGACAAAAAAGTAGAAATTATGCTGATAATATGATACGTAACATATGTATTACTATTATTATTATTATTATATTAATAGTCGTTTTGTTTTTTTCTTCTCTACAGATTCTTTTGGTGTTGCAATAGAAAATCGCATACAACTAAGTTTTATATTTTTATTTATTTTTTACTTTGCTTCCGAAACCGGGTTTTGCTTAATAGTCAACATTTAAGAGAAGTGTTGGTAGCGAGCAGCATACAATATAGTTATGCACTTAACCAGTTAGAAGCGGAATTTAAGTTTCAAATACCTTTAAGCGCGGTCAAGTACACATCATTTTTCCGCAACCTTTTCAATTCCCCTTAAAAATGTTGTGGAAACTAAACAAATCGAAGAAAAGAATGCATGAAATGCATATCATAAACCATATGCATTTTCTCTCCGATAAAGGTAATATTTTTAAACGATAGGCGTTTTACATACTTGTCCGTCCTTTCTTCCAGTTCTCTTCTCTTTGAAGACACGTGAGCACTTTATTTCGACTTCGATCAAAGATTCACTCGTAACGACTAAAAACGATGAACAACTATTTTTCTCTCTCTATAACAGTCCCAAAAGATCAAAGGGCGGAAGGATTGAAGAAGATAAGAATACTCGCATTCGAAAGGCCTAGCACGACATTAATTGGTGAAGACACCCTTTTCCTTTCTTTGGTAAAGTGGTTAGGTGGTGTTCTTTAGAAATATTCCAATGCTTGCAGACTATCATATTCATAACACCCACCCCAGTAAACACCGTGACATTCAACAAGTTAGGGCCTCGTCTTGAATATCAAGTTTATTTTTTTTTGGTTTACACCTTGAATCTTGTATGAACAAAACTACACGTAGTCCGGGATTTATCAAAAGATGATGATTGCTAAAAATCTCTTCATTTTCTTATCTAGAGCTACACACAAATATGCTCACCTAACTAAAATTTTCAAATGAGACGTATCGAATCAGTTCAAAAGCGGATTCTTTGTCTGGTCTAACCAGTTTTCCTGTTACTTTAACGTATCTGAATTGCTTGTGTAAACGGATAAATAGATAAATAAATGATGTGCTGATCGCCATGGGCCATTTCTACCTATACCACTATACGCAAAAGGAATGGAGCTGATAGATTTGCCTTCTATCTACCGCACAGCCCAGGGGATAGAACTCATGACTATCAAGTTATTAATGGCTGATTGGCAGCTCAGTGCGGTAGATCATACCTTACTTACTTACTTAGTCTACTTTGCTGCTTGATTTCCTGATTGGCATTCTTTGCTATAAGGTCATAATTTAATATTTAAATTTAAGTTCACGTGTTAGTACCTTAAGCCCTAAAATATCTTAAAATCATTTGAGGTGTAAAACCATGCGCTTTATTGATCTTCTTTATAATTTCATAACTTAGGCCTTTAACCAACCTTGAGAGCGTTACTTAATACGGCCGAAATATATATAATTCTGGCCGGTTATGAAATAAAAAAATAAATACACCAGAGGCAGGAAGAATGCTCTTGAAAGTCATTATTTCGTCTAAATTTATAAACAGTCAAATTGATTGTCCTGCACACCTACCTTCAATGTAGTTAACCATTGTACACACGGTCATTATCATCTCCATCTTTAAGCTGTCCCCAAAAATCATACGAATTATGCATTATTTAATCCTATCCGCTTACTCTATAAAAATTTTAACGATTATTATCCGTTGTTTTCGTTTACTGATTTCGTAAACAAAGTGAAGGCAAATAATTTCTAAGAAATTTATATAAACATGCGATAACCCTGTAATTAACACTGAACACTTACACTTATCGTACTCTCTCATTCACATCTATTTAATTACCTTAAATTAAAAAACAGCTGGCTATACGAATTTGTAGCTGTCATAAAATTTATAGGTAAATACTGAAATATTGTTTGAATGAAGAGATATTTGCCTTTCTTACTTGTTATTACCCTTTACGGTATTGTGAGACCGATAAATAGCAATAGTAGTTTTTTTTTTATTACATAATATGTACGCATTCAAGTGCACGGAAATAAGGTCCTGATTTCCGCAGTTAACCGGTTAACGTCAATTAATTTAGATACAATAGTATGTATGTATTTGTTTGTATGCACTTGTTTGTGGATTTATAATATGAGAATGTCGTTTATTCACGTTATTATATTTTTTTAGTGCGTTTGCTATTTGAATTGATTTAATTGTTTTTTATGACGACGTTATCTAAACTTTTAAGCTATTATTGCTGTTGTTGTTGTTGTTACCGCTTTTGTTGTCATTTATTTATCTGAATAAAGAATTTTTGTCATTAGTCATTAAAAATGCACTTAATTGCATAATAAAACCACCAATAAAATACTATACAATCTTGGGCACCTATCGCCTAATATATATATATATATATATATATATATATATATATATACATAATGATATCTATACTATCTTGCGGTCAAAAAATACGACAAATTTTTTTTATAAAATCATATTCTTCCAAATCAGATTCGCCGCCTTTACCGCTTTCATAATATTCAAAGTGTTGCTTCCTAACACTTTGGCGAGGAGAGAAAAATAGCGCATAGCGCATAAAACTATTAGTATGATCTTGATTTTTGAGCGCCTTTGACATCCTGGTAGTCGAGAATCATGCTTTTTCTGGCATAGTAAAAATCGAAGAACTCACTTCTATATGTTTACAAAAACGTATTCTACAGCAGCTCAATATATTGATTGACATGGAACTGTGTGTAGATATTAGAAAGGGTGCTACCAATCCACAAAAATAAATTATTTAACGATTCCAAGTTCATCTTATTTCTTGCAAAGAATAAACATCGCATCAGCTGAGTGAGCCTTGTTTGAACAGAATTTGTATTTGATCACTAACTTTATTGCGCTTTGTAAAGAGTTTGTTGACGAAAGGTCTTTAAAGACATGTAGTTGAGATATCTTTCATATATTCAAGAGGCAGAGACAGGGAAAGATATAACCGAAAGAATAGACAAAGAAGGTGGGATTGCCAAGCGAAAAACTAAACAAGAAGAAATAGAAGCACAAACAAGAAAAATCAAATACAAGACGGAAAAATAGACACAAAAATGGATTAAGACATTAAAGGGTGAAAAGGTGGAAAAAGGAGAAAAAATAGCGGTGAGCTGAAAGATGGTAAGAATTAAAAATATATAAACGGGAAGTAATGTTGAGACACACAAACATCAACAGCCCTTGGCACTCGAAAGTGTGCACAGACGGAATTAGCAGACAAACGAACGGAGAGAAGGCAAGGGAATATCGAACCGACAAACGTGTTGACAGATGAATGGATTGACAGACGAGAAGGTTAATAGACCAAAAGATTGATGGACTTATGAATTGACGTACAATTGGACTGACGCATGAACGGACGAACGAATTGGCGAATGAATTGGAGCTGGAAGGACTAACAGAGGGTTCAAGAGACATTTAGAAACCTGGACGGGAAAACGGTAGTGTAGACTTATACAAGGATGAGCCAACAACAGTTTGGACAGGCACATTTATTATCGGAAGGAATAAGAGGCAGAGAACACAATCTGCAAACAAAATTGTAAGCAGACGTAAAGGCTTGCAGATGAAAAGACGAAAAAAGAGGTCGATGTGTAGGCTAATAAATAGATGAAAGGGATGGGCGCACACCCGAACAAACGATTAAAGGGACATCGATGGGAGTAAAACAGAAGGGTGAATCGAAACAAAAGCTGGGAAGACTAGAGGCAGATTGAAACGTAGTTGAACGAGCACAGGCTTAAACTCGCATAAAAATACATTTACTTCATGAAGGGTCAGACGACGGTAGTTGCGACGGTAGTTTTTACAAACAAAATCAAAAAATTGATATTACTTTCTTCTTCAATACATGCGAAAATATATAAGTCGCCGTTAATTAATCGATCGATCAATTCGACAGAAAATATTTAAACAGACATCTCGTTGTGTAACTCGTCATGCATGCAAAAGTTCACTAAAATAACTGTGAAATTTATTTCAAATTTATTAAATTACTATCAATTTATACAAACTGTACGTGTATGTGCACGTATGTGTAATATTTTTTAATGGCCCTATCTATTGAAAAAATTAAATAATAATATTATTTCGTACTGTAGCGTGTTGTCTGAACGTTTAAATCTCAAATTTCTCTGATAAGAATTTCAAGTCAAGTATTAATTATGTTGCTGTTAATTTCGTTTAAAATCATACGTATTGAGGAATCGGAGGAGGTAACGAATGGTGGGCGGGTGGGCAGGTGGGTAATAGTTAATGTTGAAATTATCATTTGCCAGTCTAGACGTTTTCATTTAAATTAAGGTTTTCTTCTTTTTTTTTCCTATTTCTATACTTAATTGTAATCATAATCAGTTTTAATATAATTATATAATTAATTTGTCATAAATATAATTTTTGAATTAATAATCAGTTATTTTTTGCAATTATGTCGACCGCATATGACCACTTAAGTGGGAGGTAAAAGTTTATTGTTATACCTTGAGCAAGAAATAATATATAATTAGTTGTGCAGTCGTATGCTTTACTTACGCCAGAGGCTTTCAATCTTTACGTTACGAAGCCTAACCATCTCTCCATCTTCCTCTCTAGCCTGTAATTCTTTACTTGAAGTTCAGACGTCGCCTTCAGCTATGCGCAGAACAAAAAAATTTCGTCACTTTTGTTGATAATAATCCACGTCTCTCATTGATTGGGAATCTGCGACTTCACGTGTTAGTTTGTTAAAAACAATGAATGTTTCATTGACCCTGCGATGAGTATTTCACGGGAAATAGTCGTACATTGTTATTTATCTTAAAACTCTTACGCTTGTGAGAACGTGTAGTATCAAGACTTCATTCATAAAACGTGACGGGCGCAAACGGTGCAGAATAGAACATTTCCGGAGAAAAATGTCTTTAGATACTGTATCAAGCACCCAGAACAGCTTCGAGGCAAATAGTAGTGTATAGTCATAATTCAATTGAGGAATTTTTTCCTACATGTTGTTCATAAATTGTTGTTAGGTTGGCGGAAAAATATTTTAAATAGAACATTGGAATTTGATTATCTGTGATGTGTTCCCCAGCAATAGAGTGATAGCTCGCGAGTTTCTTTGAAAATGCAAAGTGGTTGCATTTGACTTACTTTCCAGCGTTGGCCGCAAAACGGAACGAAATTTCGGAACTCATTTTCCGCAGGTGCCACAATTTAAAACTTCACTTCCCAAGGGCTTGCAAAAGCAACCGATACGTTCCTTCCTTTGTGGGACTCATACCAAATGCAATATCTTGAATGCACTTTATTCACTCTACATGTCGCAACTAATTGATGAATGGTATTGAAAGTAGTCCTCTCATATTCCACGGGAGATGCGCTAAATAATAAGACAAGACTACATGTTGTATTTACCTGCTTGTCTGAACCTGACAGGTCAGATTACTTGCATAGAGTAAAATGCAAGATCACTTTCCCACCAACCCAATAATACACTTTTGCGCAAGACTTCACATCACGCAACGACAAACATGCGTCGCTATCTATGCGTCATGAATATGCGCTATGCAGAAAAGTAATTTAGATCGACAAATACTGTAGTGTCCCAAGAGCATAGATGTTTATCTTTGCTTAGTTTATACAGTTTTTTAAAGTTTTCAAAGGCAGTCTGCTTAACTATATGAACAAGATCTTATATGTTAAATACGCCATAGATTAGGACATATGTATGTATGTGAAAATGTTCGGTGTAGAAATAGACTTTTACTCAAAGTACCGATCAACGCTAAGTCATTTTCTCAGACAGAACATGAAGTGCTTGCTACAAGACCGTCCTGCCCAAGAGAAAATATGAATTGCATACCGCAAGTGCGTTCTAATTTTCTGAAAGCATCCATAGATATATCCATTTTTCTGAGTGGGAGCTTTGCCGACAAAAGATACAGGAGTTCGAAGCCGATGTTAAGTAGTGTGGATTTAGCGGAGGTAGAAACTTGCTTCACTTTAATGCTGCTAACGCTTCTTGGAGGAAATTTGTGATGTGAGTCGGAATGCTGTCATGCCAAAATACAAACCCATGATGGCTTCATATATACTGAAACCAACGATGCTGCACAATTGCATGAGCTCCGATTACCGTAAAAGCACCCTTCAAATCTTTGCTTGAATTCGCTAAACTCAGTCAATCTCCTTAAGGAGTAAGGTTGCCAACGAAATTCAGCTTTGCGGTTATGGATGGTAATGGTTGGCCCGTTCCACAATTTTTCGCGTTTCGCAGCCGATTTTTCGTTACGTGTTACGGTTTCAGCAGGTGGGGAATAATATTACTCGTCTTTCACTCTTTTTTTAATTGAAACTTTAAGACCGTGGACTACGGTACAAAGTTACAATAGTTATAAAACTTGGACAGGGAAGGAACTACAAGGCTATTCAAGTAATCTCTCTATGTGGTCTATGACTAACCATAATAATCGCCAAAACCCATTATCGGGAAAAATTTACGTATTTAAGAAGCAGACCACTTTTCTTCTTTTTTTTGTTTTTCAAACCATTCAAGGCGTCATCAAGGGATTTCAAAGTCTACATTGATGAATTCTGTGAAAACATTTGCTCAGAAGGAAGCTTCAGAGACCCCCCACAAAGTACACCCAAACATTTTCACAATACCTTTTTCCACACGAATTTAAAATAACACTGTGCACCGAGAAGAGCAAATGTCCTTTTTTTCACGAGTTATTTTTTCTAGCACGAGTCCAAAAGAAAGAACTTTTTTTTTAATTCTAATTTTGACAGTGGCTCGCAGCAACTCAATCGGTTTATGTCCATACATGGGTTAGTGACTTGCGCTACTGCTGCTTGGCCGTTAACAACGAACAGAATTCTTCATTTGAGTCAAACCCGACATATGGGTATTGATGATAGCATTTTTGATCCAGTCACGTGTTATATATATATATATACATTTTTTCAAATCAGGACTTTCACCTGGAGAAGTCGCAATTTGGCTAATGCTAACATTATAAAGTAACGCGATCGCTTAAAGCAACCGTCGTCGAATTTTTTATGGGCCTGAAAAATCCCCATTTCCTGTTTTCAACTAACCGCCCGCTCATTACATGCATGAAACGTTCGATTAATCTAATCACCTATCAACTATCAATACAAGCGTGAGTAAAAACCCTAAAGCCGCCCTTCGCAACCACTATGAGTCATTAATTCTACGTATCGTTGTTTAATATGTTGATTAGTATGCATGGAATAGTAAGCAAAGTAAATTGAACTTTAGCCATAGACCGTTTCAATGAAACGAGGAATTTTTTTCTGTTTTTTTTTTTATTCTCTAAAGAAACACGCAACACTTTCTTTCTTAGCATGTTCAATAAGCTTTTCATCACGTTTTCTCTAAATAAACCCAGTCGCGCATAATAACCATTTTTATCTCTGCTAAATATCATTTATAAATATGATAATAATGATAATGAAAAAACCCTGATATGACATAAAACCCGATTCTAATTAATCCGAGATTTTGCTGAACACTAGAAATTATGCAGTACACACGATTCGAAAGTTGTTAGTGATTAGTTTTCAGTTTTCTAAAAAAAAAAATAAATAAAAAAAGAAAAAAGAAATCGCCGGCAAATTTAAAACAAAAAACCAGTTTGTGTCTAGCAACACAATCTGAATTGAATAACTATATAGAGGAATATAGAGGAATTTGATATAATTAAAAGCAAACAAAAACAATAATAATAGCAATAATAATAATAATAATAATAAAGCAGATGTCATCTGCTGTGTTATGACAGTTATTATAAGTGGATTAGATTATAGGAGTAAGTAAGAAGTCTAGATACTCATTCTTGTGCAGAATATTGAACACCTCGCATGTCTGTAATCAATTAATACGAAACGCAAAGAGCCAACTGTGACCTCATCAGCAACAACATCATAACTCGGGTAAATATTTGCGATACAAATTTTCGAACGACGTCGCTGATTAATGATTATATTGAAATTACATTCGGAAAATTGTTGCACTTTGTCTTGTAGTTATTGACAACACTTTAATCTAATTTAGGTATACTGAACCTAAGCCCTTTCTCTGTTTATATTTTTCTACCTTATTTTCAAAAAAAAAACCTATCCGATCTTAACTTGCATTAGAATTCATTACCAAGCCAAACAATCCAAACGCGAGTACTTACGAGGACTAAACATGTAGGCTTTTTGTGATAAAACGGTTCACAATGTCACGCTGAGATCAAAAGCTTTGTGACAACAGACCTGATCCTTTGTCAACCATCTCAAGCATGATCATTGCCATCAATGAGGGAGATATAAATGATTCGGAATATCATCCTGATTAAGAATATGCAAGACATCGTATCAATAGGAATACGATACTTACTCTTATTTTGAGTGAGCCCGGGACACATATAAAATTCTTGGATCACATTTACTATAATTCGTAATATTAAAATTCTTATGTAATTTCTTAACAAAAAGGATTTTGTTCGTAAAGTAAGCCGACTGTGTAATGAGTAAGACATCGGTGTTATTTGAAGCATCGTAAAGAAGGTGTTGTGTTATGTAATGCGTAGTAGTTAGTTATGTTACATCATTATATTTGATTAGACTTTTCCATGTCCTGTCTTAGACGTCTCTCTCGCGAGAGAAAATGCACTCAGAATACGACGCTGCATCTTCTAATGCATGGCTCTTTTCTCTTTCCGTTCTTAGATGGAACAAATAGTCCCGCGAGACTGATATTCCATACCGTGTCGTACAATTAACGCTTGTTGTCTGTATGCCATCTTGGATGAAGAAGATAGTTTCACTCGACATTGGACTAGATGAGCTTTAAGTAAGCTCAGAATTCTGCACTTTTTCTCAGGGTTGCAAGTGGAATAATAAAAAAAATATACTCATACACAGTGCAGGCGAATACAAAAATATCAACTTTATAATATTATTCTTAGAAAATTCAAATCATTTCTAAAAACACAAACAAATAAATAATAAGCAACTTTTTCTATTTTAATATCATTTTAGTGACTGAATCTTCATATGGCCTTGTTAAATATTTAACAAAATATGTTTTTTATTGTTATACTTTAAACATTTACTTGATACTAGTTTAATACGAGAATGCGTAGGAATCAAATTCGTAATGAAAAACAGTTGGTTTTTTTTTCTTTTATCGGAAATTCAATCTACATCTTCCGACTGACGCTCGGACGCCGCTCGATATCTGCTCAACTTTTTGCTCAACTTTCATTTCAATTAAAAATTTTTCTTTCGCCAATTCGGCATTGCATGCTGATCAAAGAAATGTACACTTTATGAACTCTCTTTGAAGACGGCCTAGACGATCGAAAGCATATTTCCTTTATGAGGCTATTATGGTAACTATTGTGATCAGCCCAAAACATATATATTTTGGCATTTGATTTAAAATTAAAAATTCCCTTCCACCCTTCGATGAAGAAGAATGTAAAAAAATTTCCATTAACACCTTACATGAGTAACATTTGTACATGTTTAAGTGCGACTTAGCCTATAAGAAAACACTTTGTCATAAATTAAGAAGTCATTTAGCAATTCTCACCTGCTTTACTTATGTAAATAGGAAATGCTCGATGTATTGATTAATAATCTTAAAAATAGTCAGTGATGGTCGAAAAATTTCTCTTTAGTGTTTTTTGAGTTCTTTGCACAGCTTTTCTTTCCTTGTTATATGCTACATCTTGACTTGGAACTGCTTAACGCTTATCGCGCTCTTTTTCAGATGCCTTGTCTTCATTCGGTCCCAAAAATCGATTGTTCAATTATTGCTACCTTACCACAAAATGTATCAAATATTTTCACTGGGTCGGCAGAAGTAAATGGTTTTAGTCTGTGAGAGAAAAGGTGTTAGCATTTCCAACGCAATATTTCGCAAAATATCGAGAGAATTACCAAACATGATCTATGAAATTTCGGATATTTAAACACCTTAAAATTAAAAGATTAAAAAAAAACATACATATATGGTAAGAGTCTATGAATTTCCTCTCCACTAAAGTGTAGACTGCGACAGAACTAAAACTAGAACCAAGGCTAGAAATAGATATGGACACAGAAAAAGAAATAAAGATAAATATAGAAATAAAAATAGAAACAGATATAGATACAGAAATTGAAATAGTTATAGATAAAGAAACATAAATAGAAATATAAATAGTAATGGAAATCGACAAAAAAAATATAAATAGCAATAGAAAGAGAAAGAGAAATCGAGATAGAATTAAAAATAGCAATGGAAATAGCAAAAGAAGTGGAAATCGAAATAGAAATGGAAATCTAAATTGAAATGGAAATAGCAAGAGAAATGGAAATAGAAATGGAAATAGAAAGCGAAATGGAAATATTAATAGAAGAAAAAATGGAAATATTAATAGAAGGAGAAAGGAACTAAGACTGAACACAAAACTAAATCTAAACCGAAAACTAGAGCCAGAAATAAAAATAGAAACAAAGCGGAAATAGAAATATAAATAGAAATAGCAATAGAAATCGCAAAAGAAATAGAAATAGCAATACAAATTGAAATCGGAATCGGAATCGAAATCGAAATGG
Organism: Glossina morsitans morsitans; assembly: GCA_001077435.1. Taxonomy (NCBI): domain Eukaryota; kingdom Metazoa; phylum Arthropoda; class Insecta; order Diptera; family Glossinidae; genus Glossina; species Glossina morsitans. The sequence goes on along the minus strand of CCAG010018987.1, from coordinate 48,175 downwards.
AATTAAAACTAGCAATGGAAATAGCAAAAGAAATAGAAATCGAAATAGAAATGGAAATAGATATCGAAATGGAAATAGAAAGAGAAATGGAAATGGAAATGGAAATAGCAAGAGAAATGGAAATAGAAATCGAAATGGAAATGGAAATACCAAGAGAAATGGAAATATTAATAGAAGCAGAACGGAACTGAGACTGAACCCAGAACTAAAACTAGACCTAAAACTAGAACCAGAAGCAGAAATAAAAATAAAAACAGATGTAGATACAGAAATGAAAATAGAAATAGTTATAGATATAGAAGCGGAAATAAAAATATAAATAGCAAAGGAAATCGCAAAAGAAATAAAAATAGCAATAGAAATAGAAATCGGAATGGAAATCCAAATAGAATTAAAAATAGCAACGGAAATAGCAAAAGAAATAGAGATCGAAATAGAAATGGAAATGGAAATGGCAAGAGAAAGGGAAATAGAAATCGAAATGGAAATAGCAAGAGAAATGGAAATATTAATAGAAGCAGAACGGAACTGAGACTGAACCCAAAACTATAACCAGAACCAGAAATAGAACTAGAAACAGGTATAGATACAGAAATGGAAATAGAAATAGTTACAGATATGGAAGCGGAAATAAAAATATAAATAGCAATGGAAATCGCAAAAGACATTCTAATGGAAATAGCAATGGAAATAGAAATAGAAATCGAAATGGAAATAGCAAGAGTATACAAATATTAATAGAAGTAGAACGAAACTGAAACTGAAACCAAAACTAGGCTAAAACTAGAATTAGAAAGAGGTGTAGATACAGAAGTGGAAATAAAAATAATTATAGATATAGAAACGAAAATAGAAATATTAACAGAAATAGCAATGGAAATGAAAACACTAAAATATGGATACCAGACACTAGAGCTAGAAATAGAGATAGGAAAAAGAAATAGAGATAAGAATAGTTATAGAAATAGCAATGGAAATGACAATAGAAATAGAGACCATAATAGAAATAGGCCTCGACTGAAACTAGAACCAAAACCAGGACTAGAAGTAGAACTGAAAATAGAACTAGAAATAGAAACAGAAACTGAAATAGAACTAGAATTACAACTAAAACCAGAGATGCAAATGCAAGTGCAAATAAAATTATAATTAAAAAGTGAAATATGAATAGAAATGGAACTTTCACCAAACTAGGAATTAGAACCAAAATTACGGCTAGAGTAAGGTTTAGAACCTTGGCTATAAATGCATACTTATGCATTTGCCTTTTTTGGTAAGAAGCATACGCTTAATCCGACTTGGCAAGAATTTCAATTCAACCGTAAGTTAACCTTTCAAGTCGACCGTTGTGCTCCAACTGAGGTTTTAGGCTAACATAGAGAAAAAAAACCAATAACTGTATATTCTGCGGGAAACCATTGTCCATTTCGCTATAGTCGAAGGGAATGAAAGCGGAAATTTTAAGATCCATGTTTCTTTTCACTAGTACTACGGTAATTGTACCTTCAAAAAACAATCCGGCACACATGAATTTTTTCTTGTATACATTGCATATGTAAACAGATTAGAAAGATTTCGTGAATCTAGTATATCGGGCAATTTGGTCAACTGCATGAAAATTACAGAGCCGTTGCTACGATTCTTCAACGCGTATTCGAATAATTAAAGGAAGGGTCCTGAAAAAATTCGTTTTAAACTAAACTACATGAGTGAGTGCGACATTATAATTAATGAGGCGTAAACGACCTTTACTAGATTTTAATCGCACTGCACCTATAAAGTATTCAACAAACTTGCAATTGATTAGAAAGATATTTATAGAAAAATCTTGTCACTAGTACAACACTTGGGGTATGACAAATGCATAACACCCCCGTTTAGACAATGACGATGACAGTCGTGCTGACAAATTTTTTCTTATATCCTTCATCCATATGCATACCATGTAAATTCAGTCAATGCTTTACATACGTAATTATTTCACAGACTTAACGTGTTTTACGCAGACACAGCATCACACAACCAATTGATTGATAATTCTTTAAACGTTTGCGTAAAATGAATATATTTTCACGTTTCGTTACATGTAACCGTTAAATCAAAACAAATTTGGTTCGTCATTAACTGCCAAACGTTATGTACGTACTATTAGCGCAGCCTGTCAAAACGTCCATTAAGCAGGCGTATGAAATGATGTTTTTTTTTTGTTGCTTTTTTTGCTTGTTTTCTTTCCTGGCAAACCAAATTGAATTGTGCAAGTGTGGCACTAGCGGTTTCAAGCCACTGATAAGACGAATACGTTCTGAGACGCCAACTGATAAGAGGATCGAATATATATTTCAAAAAAAATCGTACACAAACAATGTGTGGTAAGAAATTACACTTGAAGAAAATGAAAGCGAGACATTGATGAAAAGAGAAAAATCAACAGAAATACGGAGAGGTAGAGTAAAGCATAATTTGAACGCTTTTCTCGTTTACCGTTATCGAAATCGATCGTATCTTTATTATGGAGGCACTAAGATCAATAAGATAGACTGAGTTATTATTTATTTATTGATTAAATGCCTCGAGGGAGGTATAGTAAAAGCTGTTCGCGTCACATATTCAATTCCCAATAGCAAGTGTAACGTCGTTATCATTATTAATTCGCAGTGTAACGTGGCTGACCATTTCCGAAAAGATTTACACATCGGATGATGAGCTGATAAGTTCTTGTGTTTGAATTCAGTTTTGAAGATTTTCGTGTTTTGTTTTTTCTGTTCTGTCTGTAGTTCCGAGCTCAGAGTTTATTTTCAATACCTTAGTTGTATTTTAAACGTTTATTCAAATACTTAAGACAGTTCGGCAGAAGCCTAAGTGAACTGATTTTTCTTAAAAAAAAAAAAAAAGTTGATTTAAAAATAAAAGTAAAATAAAAAAATCTTTTTTTTTCAAATCTAAGGCAAATTGTGAGGAATTTAAGTGATTTGTGCCTTCGTACATATTCTCCAACAATGTCGTCCAGAGATTGTATTTTATGTTAGTATTCTGTGGTTTTGAAAATTTCTAGCTTTTGTTCTTTATTCTTGTTTGTTTTGCATAATATTCCCTTACTTTACACCAATTGCAGGTAAACTGATATCATTGACCATAACCGCTGTTGTCTGCTCCGTTTTATTCCTCGCTTCACTTCATATCAACTATCAATGGGAATTTATTAAAGAACATGTACGCTTTCGACGGAATTCTCCTCAACAAAATGAATGGACACACTCTCCGCACGGCATGCTCCGCGTATACATGTTCAATGTTACAAATGCAGAAAGTTTCCTCAATGGAACAGATTTGCGTTTAAAAATTCAGCAAATTGGTCCTATTGCTTATCATGTAACCGGACTCAATGAGATTCTTTCGCAAACTAGCGATAGTGTAACGTTTCGTAGAAATCCACATAACATATTTGAATTTGATCCATCGGCCAGCTCTTCGCCCGATATATTAAATCAAACAATTATTATGCCGAATATAATCTTGTTAAGCAGTGCCGCTAAACTACATGATTGGGTCTTTTTCGTACGTCACGCCTTCAATGCCATTACCATAAACGAATCGGCCTTTCTCAAGGAGACAATCAACTACTTTTTATGGGATTTTACAATACCGACGCTTTCGTTATTAGCGCACTATGTACCAAATATTGTAAGCAACTGCGGTTTACTTTATAATGTAAGTAAAAACCATATTAGTAAACTTATTCACATAACGTAATCACATTCCTACTCCCTACCTAAGGTATTATTATTGGTATCAACTGACTTACATAGTCATCTCGCTTTTTTGCGGTTTAAATAACTCTTTGCCCATTATTAGGCTCAATATCTTTTCGCTAATTCAATGCATAGTTTGAGGCAACAAGTAAATGTTTTCGAGATACGGAATTTTTATTAAATAACGAAATTTTTTATTTTCACTGTTAAATGAAAGCTTTCAGTGCTTACCACATACCATACCCTACACCACTCATTGTTACATATGCTTGTTAAGTGGAGGTTGTTTGTGAAGCTTGCTTGTGAAACTTATACCTTGGAATACCCAAATCATTCTACATACATACATTCATACATATAGCATGTCGACCTTTCTGTGCATTACATATGTCTATAAAATTTTGTATGCAGCAGGCAGGTCGAACGCACCACTGGCAGCTATTTTTAGCGCCAATCCCCGCATAATTTCCAGTTTTGGAAGAGTCGTTATATAAATAAAAATTTACAACTTTATTTGGGTTCATTTTGGGAACTTCCTTCCCTGTGAAAGCTTTCACAGAAACTGGGACGTTACTTGGCAAAAAAATCTTATTTATTGCATTCTGCTTCCATTAAAAGTAATCGTCGGTAGCCGTTTGACTTAAACACTTAGCCGCCTAAACTGGGATCACATTAATCCAATTTCCGCACCGCGTCCCATATAGTGCTTTTTATTTAAAATAAACCTTTACACGGCATTATGATCTAATTTTCTTTATTTTATGACCGGTAGGGGGCATTGAAAGGCCAGCCTTACAAATGCATCTACAACGTATCAAGTTATTCTTTCCAGGCATTTAAAATCGTGGGCTTACTTTTGATAAAATCTAGTTAAACTTTTAGAAAAAATGAAGATATCAAAGTACCTGCGGACTTATTGTAGTCACAGGAAACCAAAATTTGGAGCATTAAGTGAAATTTCTCATTTACCGCAATAAAATAGAAGATCAAGCAGCGCTTCTTCATCAAAATTCAAACACATATTTCGTTCGTATTGAAGTACGTCTTCCTAATCTGTGTCCCATATTCCATATAGTATGGTACTAACTATTATATAGTTGTTAAGTTGAAAGAGCTACTTCTCCGCGCTATTCGCTTTTCAAACTTCAACTTAGCTATCTTCCCCAATGCCCGCTATAATTATTTATCAAGGATACAGTTGTATATTATATTGCGAGTCATCAATAACTTCCGACACAGTTAGGTAGAATTTATATTCGTGTCTACCTACTGTAAGTGATCGGGACGAACGAGTTTTTGCTTTCACTAAACAGATAAGAGTTCAGTTACTCTTCCGTCTACTGATTTGTACGGTGCACGTTTCATTAAATTGTTATTCATAACCGCTAAAATGAACTGAACAAGCACGTCATTCGCCAAGTGACGCTTTGAGAGCTTAAAGAGTGCATTAGTGTTAAGGCGGGAGCCCAAACAATATGCACTGTTTACAGTTAAAGTCTAATGCGCAATCTGCCAATCGTCGTTCGTACCGTCGGCAGGTAAAGCATTGCGAATGTCTGCTTGATTTTACTATTTTTAGAATTTGGGTTCTTAGAAAACCGATTAGTTTCCATGCAGACTGTTTTTATCAGGTGTGCAATCTTACACAACAATACATTAGTACTTAAAAGGCTCCACGGAATTGTTTTTAAATTGTTTTTAAATGACTTTTAAAATACGCTGTACACCTATTTAATTATGTTCACCCGGTTAAAATTATATGCTCACCCGTATATTTATTACTATTATCCCCACACCCTCTTTCCTTCCTACGATCCATTTGTCCCTCTTCCTACCTGTCTGTGCCTCACATCCTTTTTGTTGTCACTCTAATCCTATTTAGATACATAGACCATCGTCTCTTTTGCTATCCATCTGTCTGCTCATCACTCTGTTCCTTGTTTGTCCGTGTCAACTCATCAGCAGGCATTCTTAGCCATCATTCAGTATTTATTTCTATCATTTTCGTTACCTGATCACATTTTCTTTGCTCTCAAGAAAATGAAATGGCGCAGAGTCTCTTTATGCAATTTTCTAAGGGTAGGCAGACACGCATCATCTATGTTGCCTTTTTTTTCTTTTTTTTTTTAATACGACCAATCATTCGGAGAATGCCGCCTATTCGTGTCAAGAGGATCGTCAAGAGGAAAAGAGGAAAGAGAAAGAAATAGGAACGTAGTGGTCGCAGCGTAGTGGGCTTGCGCCCGATCGGTATGTGTTATGACTTTACCGACTGAGCACTCACTAGAACTACGACCGAAAAAACTCTACCCCACTTGAGATTTGCGCTCGTTGACTTGATAGTCGCTGTTCTTAGTTACCCGGCTACTTAGACGAACCTACCTGTCTATCCTTTATATAAACTGACTGCTTAGGTTCTCTTCAAGGCAGACAATGATTTCTATTAAAACTTGAACCGATACGACTTACATTATGAAACTTTGCTAACGGCAGAAGTTTTGCTAGAAAATTATATAAAAATCTTACTCTTTCTCGTTAGCGAAACCATCAATTTAAGAGTAAAATGTTCAGATGGATCTAATTAAAGAAAAGCATGCGTAATGTTGGCAAAATTTATTATTAATTAAATGGAACTTCAGATAAGGTATGGCGTGCATTCACCTAAAATGCAATAATTTTGTTAAATAATCGAGCTTGACCAACTTAAGCGTTATCACTTGTTTTTGTATTAAGCGTTGGATCTTAAGCCTAACTGAGAAAAAAATTTGTAAAAAATAAACACATATATATATATATGTACATATATATATATACTGGTAAATATAAATATAAACATATATATGTATATATGTATATTTTTTTTTTAATATCTACGTTTTGTCTCAAGATTAAATGAAATTTCGATGTGCTTTCCTTTCCTATTTGCAGGCAATAAGACCTAAAGAGCTAATCTACAATGTCAAAATCGGTGTAGATAACGGCATCGAAAATTTCTTCCGGGTGAATACGTTTAATAATAAAACATATTTTCCGCAACAACGAGCGTTCGTGAAACGAGCTAAAAAATCTGACGAATATTGTCCGGTCATTTTGGACAATAGCTTTGACAATTCCTTTTTTCCACCCTTGCTAACACGAGAAACGGAATTGAATATTATCGCTACAGAGTCTTGTCGTACGCTTAAATTAAATTACGATCGTGATGTAGTTTGGCAAGGATTCAAGGGTTATCGTTACACTCTAAGCGATGTAAATACTAATAAGGATTGCTTGGATAATTCATTGGGGATCAAGTTGCCTAAAGGAATGTTTGACGCATCGCGTTGCGTATCCGGTAAGTTTTTAAGCAAAAAATTTCGATATATGAAGGCGGCCCCCATATAATCCAATATTTATCAAACATAGATTCGAATAAAGCCGTTACAAAATTTGCGACTATTATAACACGGTTTTGATATAACACGATTTCAAAAAATCGACTATATATTCCGCTGAATTTTTTTTTTTAAATTTTTGTTTTTAAATTGCGTTTTGCTTTTATTTCTATTTTATCACTAATAAGAGGAGTTTCGACCAAATTTGAGAAGAAGAAAAACTGCTTTGCTCTCATTTTTAATAAAAGTCGATTGCGTTATCGTCAGTGTTTTTTTTTTTGTGAACAATTAAATTAACTATTTCCACTTTCGCCTACGTACGAAAGCTATCCCGCACATATGCGTTGCTTCGGTCGCTCTCTTCCGAGGGCCCACCGTCAGCTAGTTCACGGAGGCTGATTCCAATTAGTGCACTCCATGTGGTGGGGCTTTAGCGGAATACCATATTGGCTTCTATTTCCTCTGCTCTCCACCCGTTATCTTTCTAAGCGCCATAATTCTCGGACCGTTTTTCTCATAAACTCGTCTATAATGCGTGTGTGTGTGTGTGTGTGTGTGTGCACGTATGTACGTCTGTGGATTGATGGGTTGCATATACATGTATCTATATATATAGCTCAGTTTGGGTGTCTGTGTGTGTGTGTGTGCGCGCGTAAAATAATTGAAAAATGTTTCTTCCATAGGCGAAGTTCCTACGGCATTCTCGGCGCCGCATTTCATGGATACTGCTTATAACTTTACCAAGCATTTTGAAGGCTTGTCGCCCGATAAAGAGAAACACGAAGCTGAAGTTATATTAGAACCCACAATGGGTATACCGTTGGAGGAAAAATACCGCTTTCAAGTTAACATTCCCTTGCCGGATATGAAAGGTTTCAATAAAGACTTGCAACGTTTCAGTCATATGGTTATACCATCATTTTGGTATGAGTATGTAAGTCTTTTTAAATCGCTTTTTCTCTTCAAATAAGTTTTGTTTTAATACAATTGCGAAATTTTGATAATTTCAGGATTTGGACGATATGTCAACATTAACGACAATACTAATGCATATCAGTGTACATATAGTTCCTAATATTCAAGCAATTTTTATGGTTATTTTTCTTGTATTAATCGTGTACAGCTGCCTGCGAATTTATTTACTTTTAACGAATAAGACGTTAAGGGAATTGTTGTGTGCAACTTATAAAAAGAAATAAGAAATTAATTTTAATTTTAGGTATTAAAAAAATTCTTTATTATAATTCTTTGTTACAATTATTGTTGTTCTTGTTCGTTAGTAATTTAGGTGGTATTTTTTTCATTTCTTTATTTTTTTTATTTTTTTTTTTTTTCATTATTATTATACAAATACATATACAAAATATGAATAGAACTGTAATAAGATCACAATATCTAAGATTTTTTTTATTTAATTCAATCTTTACCAATAAAGTAAAATAATGATGAAAAATTCCGAAAATATTTATAAAGAGAAAATAGTGCGTAAAAATTATTCGTTCGTCTAAGCTTGTTTTTCGTATTTGGCTCTGTAGTCTCCGGAAGGATCGTATTTATTCAATAATAGTTTCCATTCGCCCGGACGATTCGCACGCAAGTAATTGATAACCTTTTGCGAGTTCTTCTTTTGCACATCGGTACATTTCGTACAGTCCGATTTCAACGCGTCCGGTAGAAGTTCTAAAATTGTATATATTTGACAATATTTTACAGATTTTCAAATTTAAAAGTCTTTGAAAACTATTCACTTGGCCAGAAAGTATTTCTTTAGTGTTCGTATTATATAAAAAATCTTAGTTTGTAACACAAATTTCTTTTCAATATTTCATGTGCAATGTGGTCGCATTAAATCCCGTAAATTGAGCGAAACTTTGATTAGCCTTCGGGTAAAACCAAATAAAAACACAATATAGTGAGAGATGGCCAACAATTAAATATTGTACACCACTCCGCCTAATAACATTACTCATAATATGATTTATTAAAGGAGGGAATTATATGGGAAACGATCGAAAAAGCAGACCAATGCAAACCATTTTTAATAATGGTCGTCTTTGGGCCAAAACACCTGAGTACACCGAATTTCATGAAAATATGTCAGAAATTGCGACCTGCAGACTGAGCACATCAAAACAAGACGGACAGACAAGCGTAGTATCGATATAATATAAGGCGTGTCTACCTCAAGTCCTTCATACACCTGCAGAAACTTCTTATACCCTCGTAGTACAAGTGGGGAAGAGTTAAGAACGTATAACATGCACTTCCGGTAGATCAACCAGATTCTTAGGAACCCATCGAAAACAAGTTCTTTGCAGGTAAGTCTACATCGAAAGATTGCTTTCCATATTTCTTCTTGTCCTTCCGAAGAGTAATAATTTTGACGTTTGGTGAAAAGTTTGACGACAGTTTTGAAATTGCAAGTCACGCCACCTTTTCGTCTGGAACTTAAGATGTTGTTCACAAGTGTTTGTACTGAGTTTAGCGGCTATATCTGACATGAATTGTGTGTTGTACTTTACTCACCAAAGTGGGTGTGGCTATGGGACCCGTAATTCGATATTTGAATAGTTTGGAAATTGCGAAGGCGTTAAAAGAATTTCCCTAACGAGATAATAGTCACAATGTTTGCATTGAGAACGTCAAGTACAATGAATTGAAACCTTTTTCGAAACAAGCTTGAGAGACTGACGCAAGACACGTCGAAACCTAGATTGCCTTAAACAGAATCTTCTTTTCAATATGTTGAATGGTTTGTATTTTCAGCTAGTTTGGGAAGCCCTACCAAACCGATGTAGATTTTTGCTGCAAGTGGGAAAACTGATCTAAAAGTAGTGAACGGAGTCGCGAAATTGCAAAGGAGCACCATAGCAAACGTTCAGTCGCTAGCAAGGTTAATTCGTGACATATGTGTAGGCAAACTTGGCTGAGGTAGTCATATATCGTGTCAACGAGCAGTTCGAGCCGAATTTGTTATCTGCAAACGCGAATTTATATCCACTTCACAAAAACACACAATGATAAATTAAGGGTAATACATCGTTCAATAAGTTCGTAGGGTGACATAAGGATTTTGAATATCTATTGACGAGTCCATAGTATTTTTACATAGCAATGTATCAAAATTTAAATAACATTTCACTTGAAGTTTTCTGTTAACATACAAACAGGCACACGCGTCATTTGTATGTCATTTTACGACCTTATTGAGTAATGTGTTACATATGACAAACAGAAGCGAGTAAAGATTACTCTGCTTGCAAACAAACCATCGCAAAGCCGATGAAAAGCCGAATTCACTTTCTGGCCCATACGCTATTTAAATATTTTCAATGAACTTACTTTTCAATTCGCGTCCCTCCGGCGTGCAGGGACCTTTCTCCATCAAACATTTTATGTAATTAGTTAATATGCGTTCATTTGATAGCACACTATCGACATCGACGCCATCAAATTTATTTGTATAGGATTTTTGCGCGGTTACGATTACAGACAAATAAACGACTAACAACGCAAGACAGCAAAAAGTTGATTTCATTTCTGTTCGATTAACTAAAAAAATGAAAAATACGTTTAAGAGTAAAAAGGAATTTGTTTCGTTTTTTTCTTTTTAAACCAGTATTTATTAAATCGTACGATTGCATAAACAAGCCAGGCACACATACTCACACACACACATACAGACTAATATATATAATCATTTCATATCTATACATATATATATGTTAATATAGTAGATACCAACATCAGCATTGACTGGTTTGTAGTTTGTTTACCACTCTTTTGGAAAACTATCAAAATGCACTCTCACTAAATAACGAAAACAAAAACTGAAAGATCCAAAAAAAAAAAAAAAAACAAAGCCACGAAACCCGCATTTAACCCAAACATTATGCAATCGAAAACAAGTCTTCAAAATTCAGGTGCAAGAAAGTACATTAAATTTATGATAGCATAGGTAACATCAACTCTTTGCTCGATTTAAAACAACTTAACAGGTATCACAACACATTGCATGAGAAGTTCGAATGCACCACTGATGCTCTCAAAATGCATTATAATAAGAACCTGGCGAAATTTTTCAATTCCTAGATGCCCCCAATATCTCTCCTTACGAGCGAAAGCTTTTTCTCTTATGAAATCGACAAAGAACGAAAGCATCACGTGATTAACATGACGGATGTACGCTTATTTGTATATCCCTGGATGACAAACTTAAACAATCGCTGCGATTCGACGACATAGCTAAGCATCGCACTCTAATCACTCTCCTCCGTGCCGTTAGGCGGTATAGTCCTAAAGACCCCAAAGGCAGCTATCGGGCGAAATCTTCTTTTCTTCATTGAAAAATGCCTGACACGACGAGTCTTACCACGGACATTCTGGTGCCATGTCGGGATAGGTGTGTTAGGTGATACCACAACAGGATAAATCTTACCAGAAACATTCTGACACTACGGCACAACAAGTCTTACAATAGGCACTCACACATAGAGGCACGTATGTAGAAGAGATATTCTGGCACCAATCATGCTATGCTAGGTGACCTCTGGCTGGTGGCAGACTTTTCATTTGAAAACTACACTTCCACTAGGTTCATTCTACGTAACCTACGCAGTGGCGTTTGGTGCTTTCCGCGAAAATGTAGTGCAACCGGGCGCTCGTACCAATAAGGTCGCACCTCTTACATATGCTTCACCTTGACTAGGAATGATAACTAATTGTATTGTTGATCTAAAGCCCTAACCACTGTTCTGTGAGCATAATATTAACTCCATTTACCATCGAAGAGGTTGCGTGTCTCCATCTACGCACTAATTCACTGCTTTCAGTTAAAACTAATGCTTCAGTCTACGGTTCCATAAGAAATCCTTACCACCAAACGCCAATATTCAATGCTATGCTCATAAATTATAGAGATAATGTAAATAGTCCCCGAGGACATAAGTGAAAAGGCCATTTTGCGTCCGATTTTTTTTGTTCTACTTGTACCTACTTTTACCAAAATGAGCTAATTTGGCATTCGTAAAGTATGTATGTATGTATTGTAAACAAAATTAAGTAACAGAAAAAACGCACCAGCTTTCTTAGTAGTGGTTTTAGAACGATTTACCTTTGAACGTACAAATCATTCGAAGGGCAGAAATATTGCTACTGCATGTGAAAACCGGATAAAGAAAAGCCTTGGCTAACAGGTCAGGGGAGATTGACAATGACGCTTAAAAGTTACTTCATATCTATGCGCATTACGTAAAAAGTCGGCTCATATTCATTCCTTTAGCAGGTTGAAAATCCGGAATATCACCAAAAAAGTACCCTGCGTCCGAATCTCTGCCATTCAATCACTACAACATAAGATCGAAGAAAAGCGTATAGATAACTGACACTTTCGATTCAGATAAGCAGACATCAATACGGAACCATGATGGTTCTCCTGTATGTTGATCAAGGACGCAAATCTACAGAGGCCAATGTGCGACAAAGCATGTAGTTTGGTCAAAGGTGTGGCTGTGTCAGCCATTATCCCACTTATGTTCCTTTTCGTAAAACAGCGTCCTGCTTATTGCACTACTACACTACTAGTACGCCTATGATCCCTATGACTTCTCGGCCGAAAAGAACATGTTACCAAAATATGTAGAGGAGTTGAAAGTTCGGAGATTAGCTCCGCAATTGTTGTTAAATAACAACGCAACGTAGCGTTCGTCCTTGAACGTCTTAAAATTTGCGGCCTGTAGGTTAAACACCAGAAAATGGGCCGGACAGACGGATAGACAAGCTTCGATCGGTTCAGAAACACTTTCGCCATAACAAAATTTGCGTCTATGTTAGTCCTCCTGGGTGCTGCACACATCCGCACGAACGTAACATATCCTTGCAGCACAAGTGATACAGAGTATAAGAATCGGCAGCCGCTTGGTGAGTGATACATATATTGATGGTGAATAACTTTTTCTAAATATTTATATTAAATTTCGAATAGACATCAGTTCTATATTAATTTGTATCTCACTATTAATTTTCCATATTCAGTCCGTATGGGCTGCTTAGTAATTTATTGACGAGAAATGAATATTCAAAGAACATAGTGGACGAATTAAGTATAAGCAATTCAGAATTTCATGCTGATCAAAAATATACACCTAACATGGTAGGTGGTCTCCACTGAAGATATTTGAGAAGGACACTGAACTGATTTAATTTAAGCACATCTTTCAAGGGAGTATAGGAACAATTGAACGAACAATGCTTTGATATGCTTTTTTGTTTTGATCCTAAAAAGAATTCCACGACACGACCGTGAGACGTTCATCACAGGCCTTACTAAAGTCTGAAAGCGTCAGTTCAGTCATAATGCCAAGCACTTGAAATTTGCTAAAATGTTTGTTTTAAATTTTTTATTAAGATTTACTTTTATTTATTTGTTACTTTTTTTCTACTCTTTTTACTGCTTATGAAAATTTCACTGACCGCACTCACCTAAATCGAGTATTTAGTCAATAAAAAAAAAAAAAAAAAAAAAGGAAAAATTAAAAATAATTAATATGGAACACATAAATCAAACCTAATGTTGAGAGTAAAGTTTTAAAAGTACAACACACGTAACATAAAAAACTATCCACATGTCCATATGTGATAAATAATTGAGACAAGTAGGTCGATAGTCTCAAAACCATAAAAAGTTGGGTCAAAAGAAAAAGAAAAAAAAATTTTTTTTCAATTTCTTTTCCTTTCTTTATACCTCTTTTTCTTTCACTTTCAAGAAAAAAAAAAAATTATTTTTTTTCTTTTCAATTATTTAAAATCACTTGCAACTCAATACACGAATTGACTTCCATCATCACAAATATGCTTACGTCAATTATGAAAAAAACAAAAAAACAAAAAAAAAAAATTCAAATAAAAATAAAAACCAACTTTAGACAATTTTGACTACTCTACTCACTTTTTGTTAACTGTTATGTTAAAAAGCTTGTAACAATATAAGACTCAACTCGGATTTGTGAAGAGTTTATATACCCGACAGCTCAACGCAATACACTGAGCAGATATTTACACGCATCATCGCCAATGAAAGTTTTCGTGTAAGAGGAAAAAAGAAAAAATGTGTGAGTTTTGTAATTAATTAAAAGCCCTTGAAAGCCGTACGTTACGATGGAAATTAAGAAACAATTTACATACAACAAGCGATAAATCACACGTAAGAAGATACACCTAATAAAAGATAACTTGACGAAGAGACAAAAATTCACTTATTTCGAGTGTACAGTTAATCGGTGGGTAGTCAGTCGGTGTCGGGGGGTGCGGGAATTAAAAGTATTATTAGTTTAGCTTTCCAGAATTAAACGATTAATTTGATTCTCGGGTGGGATTACTTTGGTTACCTAAAGTTAATAAGTGCCTTTATTGTGATCTCTTACTTAATATACTTCCCGGAAACACTATTCGCAAACAGAAAATACTTAAGCGATTTATAGGATTGCGTTACGTTAGTTAAAGTTAATAAATTTCCTGAATACATTCTCATACTTGATATAACCCACGGAACCACCATTCACGGACAGAGAGTTTTTAAGGGAAAATGCTTAGGTTAACGCACGTAACCTAATCAGACTTAAACTAAACGCTAGACGAAAATGTTTCCTTCACAAAGCAATGAAATACCCACACACAGGGCACAGAGGTTATAAGGCTGTATTCGAATCCCCCGCTGTTGGGTTGCAAGGTTTTTCTAATTATTCGGGAATAGTTTCTTCTAATAATCGAGAAAACCTCCTCAAAAATTGCAGGTGAATTTTTTAACCACTCTTAGCAATATTAATCTTTAGGTATAGATTTCCTTGCGTTTTTCCACATTCCCAAATCCCGAAGATCATGCAGAGGACAACGTTTTTCAATAATAAGGATTGAACGGCATATGCGCCTGCAGCCCCTCAGTGGGAAAATTTCAATTGAACAATGAATTCCTCATGCAACTATGTTTAGCTCATTTGGGTTGTCGTTGTTGTTGTTTCACATACAACCTGAATAATTTATTCGAAAATTGACCGATCCGTATAAGTCCTATTTACAATCAATCCGCCCTCACATCACATGAGTTGATTTATTGGACAAGTTGGTAAATTGTCGGTGAGATTTTTATCTACTATAAGTCATGACAGACTGCTAGTAATTCATCTTTCGAATGATGGCTTTCTGATCAGGCGTTGCCTGCTCAAGCTTCTCATTGCAGGGATTTGTTGTGGACGAAGTATTATCAACGACATTTTAATCAAAAATTATTATTAATTTTTCCGTCATAAAAATTCGAGAAAATGAAACCATTTATTTGTTCTCGATGCACCCGGCATTGAATCTGCAAATAAAATAAAATATAAAAAGCTAACCGACTGAAGGAGCCATTCCTTTGACATAATCTCATAATATTGTGGTAAAAGGTAGCCAGCCTTCTTTGAAGGCAAACGTCTTGAGTATTGAAAAAATATTGAAAAAGCTCTCAAATAATTTGTATTTTCATGTTTTATTTATTTACTTATTTATGATCAATTTTATATAATTTTATATGTAAATGATAACGAAATGCAGCAAAATGGGCAGTCAGAAGGCTCTTAAGGTTACGTTGTCACAATAAAATTTTAACGAAAGATTTAATACTTTTTTAAATAAAAAAAACAAGGATGTCCTTGAAAATCAACGTGCATACAAGATGAGAGAAGGGGGGAAATAGTGCACGGCAGAAAAACATATTCAGCAAATTGTGTAAACTTCGCTCCGCACGGGTCTAATTCAATGTGTAGGCGATCTATGAACAATCGCCCAAAATGAAAAAGAAAAGCGAAAATTTGACAGTATTTTCCCACCAAAAAAGTATAAAAAGCCACGCCCACAATTTCAAAAAACATATCTTTTTATATATAAAATATTTTCTGCGTTTGTCGTACATGAGAAATCGCCGCAGAAACCTTGATTTTCGTCAATGCTAACGACAAATATTTTCTACAAGTGTTAGCCTGGCATCTGTCAAAAGTTCACCCATTAGAAAATTAAACGCTTTCTTAAGAAATCATAAGTACGAATTGTCTGATGACCCAAGCAAACGTAGGAGCAACTTTTTTCTATGGTACACCAGTCCCCAGCTTGCAGAGCTTCAATAATCAAAAATGGAGGAAATCGCTCCGTAAAGTGATAGTTGCCGACGGTATGGCTTTAAACGGCTATAACTCTCCCATTGCTTGTGTTTGCTTCTATCGCCTCTAGTTAGTGCATTAATTATATCGACACCTATGAATTAAATGACTTGTGTAGTACAAAGTGCACTGAAGTGTATAAGGAGAACAAACACTTTTACCCTTTTCACGTACTGGGCCTTCGTTGATAACAACAACTTTTCGCCAATCATTTAAGCCAATGCTCTCATTAATCAATCATATAGGAAACGTTTAGGTAAAACTTGTTCCGCTTCACTTACTGCGGCAACTAATGTGAAATATTAAACGTTTTTCGTTTACCACAGAAGAGGGCTTTAATTGAAAGTCCGAGAAAAACGAGGTAATTTCGAATGAACTCATTCAAATTCTATATATATTGGCCTTTTTTTATTTATTTGTTTATTTATTTTTCTTAAGCAAAGTAAATCAAAGTCTGGGAATATTTCTCCTGTTGGCGTTTTTAGCTTACCCTGCAAGTAACAGTCGTGTCCAGGAATTTTGAAGGAAAAAAGAAATAACGTTTACTATGCCTAGCAATGAAAGCGAACTACTTGGGGTTATGTAAAATAAAAGTCACATTAAAACATATTAAAAAAGGAAACCGATAACAGTGTTGCTTACCCCCTATGCGCTTTGAATAGTTCGATTATTTGTCGGTGTTCGTGGGATTAAAGCTCAGTCCAGTGAGTAAATCACATTTGGTCGTAAGCAAAGTAAATGCTCAACCGGTAAAGTTACAACACTTACCAGCTGGTTACACATTCTATGCTGCAGCCGTTCCCCATCCCTTTCTTTTCCTTTACCCTGTAACGCGTATAGCGACACCTCCTGAGTGATTGATTTTTCATTAAAAAAGAAAGCTTGTGGTAACATAAGACGAGAAAATTTTGAAGACTCATCTTCCAATCAATATTTCGTGGAGCGTTAACCTATGGTTAATCTACTAAGCATGTGAAGATGACTCTTCCACGAAATACATGGTACAAAAGCCTTGGGGTGATATTTTGGAAACGGTGATGGAAATTATGAAATTTCCAATCTATACATAGGCAGCGGAGAGCTAATCTACAGTTTATATATGAAAAGCTTGACGATACCTCGGTTGAGCATTCGCTGTTTCATAGAACTTGAGTGCGACAAGAATCTATCATCAAGCATACCCGCTGCAGAAATTCGATCTGGAAGTACTCTTTGGAAAATTTGAAGACGCGTCTTTCGAGTTAATCTATTTATTGGAGAAGGAGGAGAAGAGTTTCGCGAGCGCTTTCTCTAGCAACATGCCCTTTCACGTAACTTACTGGAACATATACAATTGAAAAAAAAAACAAGATTTAATGAGAAATTTGATGCCGATCAATCATGGAGTTTCATGCAAGATTTTGGTAAAAATGATCCCAAGACACTTCTTTCAATGTGCATTTAAAATCCACGTCTAGCTAGAACGGAGCTTCGTAAAGCTGCTTATCAAGACAGACTAAGGCAAAGACAAATGCAAGTGCAATAACTTAAGGCAATTAAGGCATTTATGGACATGCAAGCTGTCGAAGACCGGCAAGAATAAAGCGCACAGTGTACAACGTATTTTTGGAACAGAAGGGGAAAATGGCAATTGAAACTTACTTTTGACATGTGCGGTTACCAAGACAACGAAAGCGAACTTTGGCGAGATGCGGCCTTTATGCAAATCTCCGCAGTCATATTATATTGACAGTGTCCGTCTCATTTTAAGAAACGGAAAAATGGTTTCAAATATTTTTGCACTGTAAGCACTAACTGAAGTGATTTTCATATTCGAACAGATTACTCATAGTTTTCATAGCAATTAATTTGTAAAGCTTTGCTTAAAGTAAACAATTGCGTAAATAATTCGTTAAGACGATAAAGGGATGAGTAATGCGTCGGAAATGAACAAACTATGCCATAAAAGTTTCATAAATTACTTCAGAATATGCGTAGAATAGTGCAACACAATTCAAGTTAAAATAATGTGAAAAGAAGAAAGAAGAAAAGAACCGTGTTTTTCTTCAAGTGTAAAATTAAGGAAAAACTTAATGAAGAAAACCGGATTTTATTTTTTGTCAAACTAAATTTCGAACATACTCTTGCATATATTTATTTAAACGGGTACTTTTATCACAAAATCTTATTTCCATCCAAACATAGTGTATACGCAGATAAGTAAACATACATACATACATACATACATATGTGATATTTAAACATAACTTTTGCTTATTTTCTGTTGAACGACTGACTACAAATAAAATTAACTTTATCATTATGTATTTTTGTGTGTGTGTGTCTGTATATATATATTTTAAATGTGACTGGGGTTGAGAGCAATCAATTATTAGGTCATTAATGACTTTACAAAGGATAAATGATTTTACAGGAAGTTTTTATTTCATTAACCTTGACAGGTATGAAGTTCATATAGAAATTCACCTTCGAATGGAAGGTATATTAAATTTGCGGCATGCATGGAGCACATCAAAGAGATCCGATTGAATTAAATAACGCGAACTTCTTCTATCGCTATTATGGAAGATTTATTAGATCTTTTGAACGCATAGAAGTAGGTTTTGAATGGATCTAAATGTAAATGAATTCTTAGTCAGCGACAATATTCCAATCGATTTGACTAAGTCTATCCAAAACTGCATTAAGTTATTTTAAAAGCTCGATCATCAGTTTATGTTCAAAACTTTATCACTGTTGCGTCCATTTAGTTCCGAAAATGCTATTGCTTTTGCCTAATATTACATTTCGAGGACGAGAATCTCTTTTCAAGGAGTTATATAGAATCTTACAAGAAGTGTGCTATGCTTTTAACAGCAAAGCCATTGAAAGAATTGAGGCAAACAACAATGTTTTACACCGTACACCACTTGTAGCACAAGGCTATGTTAAGTGTGCTCAGATGTATGTAACACCCAGAAGGACTTGAGATAGACTCACCTTTTCGTACACAAATTGATTCAGAAATTTTTCAATGACAAATCACTCAGACGATGTTGCCTATATATGGGAAAGTGTAAAGTCGAGTAAAAGAAGTATATCGTAATCGGTAAGTATTATACCCTCACGATTGTGCAATCATTGCCACTATGACCAAGAGAAGTCTGCCACACTACAATTTAAGCCCATGAGCATTGACTCGGTAGGCGAGATTCACAATCGTTTTCTAAATCGGTTTAAGCCTGTCTCTCCGCCTGATGTCTGTTCGTGTATGTTTAACCTACAGCTTGCAATCTTTGGGATATATTGGCGATCGAGATTTTTTGTTCCAAGGGTGAACGCCAATACAACGGCTTATTTTGAAAAACCACTGTATGAATAACTGCATTAGGAGGAGTTCTGTAGAATACTTAATTGGGAGCCATGGCCCACTATAATATGTTTACCTGTTTTGTTGTGAATTGATTTAGACGCAATTCAGTTCTGAATACAATATCATTCCGGCATGCAACACATCTTTTCCGATGATATTATAGAGATCCATGAACCCGATTGTCAAGCACTTTATTCCCCAAAATTCAATATTCAATTCACCAATAGCGCGTAAAACATGCGCTCTTAATGTGGTTTATTGCTGTAGACCAAAGACTGCAAATAACATCATAAGAGTAGGACCAATGTGTTAAATCAAAGTTCTCTGGCGATCATACGTTAACGTAAGTTCTTGAAATTA
Source organism: Glossina morsitans morsitans (assembly GCA_001077435.1). Lineage (NCBI taxonomy): Eukaryota > Metazoa > Arthropoda > Insecta > Diptera > Glossinidae > Glossina > Glossina morsitans. Next base: position 28,152 of record CCAG010018987.1, on the reverse strand, counting down.
TTACTTCACTCAGCTATAACGTAATAAATCAATTGTTCGGTGTGGAGGTACTATGGGGTAATTGTTCCCGTTTTATTTGTATTGTTCGGATAAAAATCTTACAATTCACTCTACAAAAATATCGGTCGGTAGTTCTCACCGTTTTACGGTAACAAGAAAGAGAGACCGATGTGCTGCCACCCGCTTAAAAATCATAATACACAAAATGTTAAAATGGTCCGTAGGTACCAATCGGGTTTAGGTCAAAAATGACAATATTTCCTATTCGCTGATTCGTTGAGATGAAAATGATTCTTATCTAGAAAATGACTTTGCACATAACCCAGCCTGAGTATCCAAGTAGGTAAGAACCGCGACTACCAATTGAATGTTCGGGAATTCAAATCTCAAGTACAGTAGAGTTTTCGTTCGTCGCAGATATAATGAGTGCTCAGTCGATAAAGGCACTCGCCGATTGGGCGCAAACCCACTAGGCTGCCGCTACTACGTCCCTATTTCTTTCTCTTTTCTCTTTTTTTCCGACAATCAGCATTTTACACGAATGGACAACGACCACTGGGTGACTGATCATATTATAAAAAAAATAATAATAATAATAATAGGTTTAGACCGATTTCGATTCGTCTTTGAGTTATATACCGATCAAGAATGCATATCCGCTTTGTAGAATCTCTCACGTGTTTTTTTAGACGTTGCAAACGAGACGACAAATCTTTTTTTGCTTTTCTTCTCGTTAACGAATACTTGATAAATTAATGATTGATTGGAGAGATTTAAGATTGTTGCGCTTTTCGTTTCGAAAAATTGATTTATTTTAGGAAGAATTGTTTTTTATTTTCTTTATTTATACAAGGAATCAGATGAAGAAGAGGAGAATACAGGGTGCTTGTTGAGAAGTTATAGCACTATCACGCTATACCTTAATAACGTTTTTATCGCCCAGACTTCGGATGAGGAATACGGCAAAGCATTATACAATTTTTACAACATTTGTAGCTTGATTCCACTTATGCCGACGAATTTTTTTTTGTCTTCAAATTTCAAGGCACCAATAACTAAAAGCAATGTGGAGAAAATCCCGACTTTCCTAATGAAATGAAAATTAAATTCTTTAAATAAGTGTTTCATGTGAATAAGTCTTTTTTTTATTACCCTACCATCACGTATGGTGCAAGTAAGTTTGTGCAGACGTACGCAACACGTAGAAGAACTTGAGATAGACTCATGTATTTCTATGCTGGTCGATTAAGAATCCTTTTCTGAATCTTGTCTGTCATTTGAAGCTTCGTCTGCCCGGATCACTTGTTCGACCATTTCCGCTCTACCGCTTTGAGAAGTCATTGCATGAATACGTGGCCGTGTAGGGTCTTTACCTCTTTCATCTAAATTCTGCTTAGTAAGTCAAACTTTTCTCCGCCATGTTTCTTCATTCTTCCTATTATAATAGCATAGGGTAACCCAATAACAATTTTGAATTGTTTTTTAGTACCAGTGCTTGTTTCTTAAAAAATATATCTTTTTTGACCCTCTGCACATAAATGAAGTTTTTAATAAGAGGAACCTTAATTTTTCTTACTGCATGCAGACTTTATTGCCTTATTGCACGTTATTAGCAGATGTTTCCGTCCGTAAGATAAACAATTGACATTATTTATATAGCTTCACACAACCCGAGCACTTCTGTATACTATAGAATTCTACATAGAATTGAATCCGTTATAGAATCCATAGAATTGCATTTGCGCTTCGAATTCTGTATAGAGTGCAACGTCGAGGCAACAATTGCGCCAAACGAATATCCAAAGGATGCAAAGGAGAAATCTCCAAAAACTCTTGCTTACGAGTTAAGTTCTTTAGAGCATTACTTTCTACATTTCCTAAGAGAAAATCAGAATCGAATTCGGTTGCTTTTCGAGCACATACGACTGCTACATAGTAACTAATCAGAAACAAGCTCATAACTTCAGGCGGTTTCTGCATTCATGGCGCTTTATGTGTCGCTGGAAGAAATCAACGAACTATACCCATGTATTTCTTTGCAAATTGCCTGGATCCAGTCACATTCATGACTAGTCACATCCCTTCTTACCTATAATTGCTAGCTAGTAAAAGCCTAATATACTGTAGGATTAGCCGAGTACATAGGAATTACGACTACCAAGTCAGTGATCGTGGGTTCAAATTTCGATCCAGTAAGACATACTTGGTCGTACACATAGTGTGTTCTGTCGGTAAAGGCGTAACACTTACCGATCAAAAGTAAGCCCATTATTTGCATCCACTTTATATATCTTTCTCTTGCCTCACTTCTGTCTGACCGTCGTCACGTTACACGTATATGCGACATCATCGCCTGAATGATTCGCCATAAGAAAAAAAAAAGTTCTATGGCCGTTTAGATGAAGCTTTGATACCCCACACCTCTAACCGACACTTTATACTTGTAAAATACATTAATAAAATCGGGCGCATCAATTGGCCAATTGAGAGGATTTTTATGCCAATCTACAAAATAGTTGAAAAGAAATTTAGGTCAAAGCAGGAGCTCTTCGTATATTGCTGAGATTTTTGTGGAGGAATTTCGAGCATTATTTTTTCCGATTTGGGATGGCTTGCAGCGCATTTTAAACATGTCATAAACTTGTCTTTAGTTAGGTAGATGGTGGTCATTCAATATTAATTGGTCATCGTTCATCTATTATGAGGTTTCAAACAATTTATAAAGGCCTTCATACGCGGACCGAATCAGACCGAATCAGGTTTTAAAAGATTATCCTAATTTTTTTAATTTATTACCTGCCATGAACTGTAAATTGTTATCCTTTGCTTACTACGCTCTTTGTTGGCCCACAGTTGGACCACAGACATTTTGAAAGTGGACTTGCGGCTACTAACTAAGTGAACGTAAACCGAACTCTCTCGGTTCATCTCAATACTTACAACCGTAAATTTCTTTCAATTTTCTTTCTTTTCAGCTAAGCGTCGCCCTAATTTTATCAACAAATATATCTGCAATTGCCCTAAGACAGACATTGTATAACCTCTTCATTACTTCATTAAAGCATTTAAGAAGAAAAGACTGCTTGTATAATTTCCTTACGATGAATTTTAACGTGTATGGCTTACTTCATGCTTATCGATGAATGAGTAAAAAAATTGTCAAGTTAACGGAACTTCAATATGAAATTTAAAATGTATATCTTGAAGGGTTTAATTGAAGTAAGCGGTGAGAATTAGGCCGCTAATGTTTTTAGAGAACATTTCTCTAACTCGGCAAAATCTAGACAACGTTTTGAACCCTGAAACGAAAGTTTGATTAGTCAGATAAGCATAAGATTAGTTTTGATGAAGATTTTGTTCCCTCAGCTGAATACTACAATAATATCGTAATAAGGAGACCAAGTGTTTCCGTCAGAAAAGATGAAAGAACCAATGGATTTACTCTTTTAGAAGATCAAGTTCCATTTGCAAGAAATACTGCGTCACCTTTCTGATCATCTACACAATGCACTTACCTCACTCACCTACTTACTTACTTTTGCCATCAATAAACAGGCACATCGGTACAAGTTAGTTTCGACAGGAGTACAAAACGTTCAATAAGAAAGCTAATTGAACAATGTTGCAATATCATAGCGTCTTGCCTCATGCCAGTGGGGTTTTCGGTGCTTTCATTAATTAAAATCTGCGGACTTAAATGATTTGTAATTAAAATTTTACCGTTTTTCTGCACTCATCGATGTCGCCGACAAATCAACATAAATGACTTGTTAATAATATTAATAACAACAAAAATTTCCAGTCGTCTCTATCTTACTTACTACGTACCACATCTTCGCGAATACGGAACTCGTCGCAACCAATTGTGAAGCGAAATTGTCAAGGCCCAATTTTGTTTCCTTCGCTTCGTGTTGGCCAAACTTTCCGTATTACCGTTTGGACGATTGTTAAAATATCCTTGTCAAAGGCATTACATGTGCTTCGAACTTATCGCAAGTTCTCTATCTTTTGAAATCCCTTAACGATTGTTTATGTTTGCTAAGACTCTCTAAGTCACAGGATTCTAGTTAAAAGAAAATAAAGCAAGACAGAAGACTATTGTGGGACACGGCCCACGATTAAATACCTTATTCCACATCGCTTAATGCAATTATTCGTGTAACGACTTTCTAGAATAAGGCTGTTATATGGGAAGTGATCGAAAAACTGAGCCAATCTGAAACATTTTCAACAACATTGCTCTTTGAGCCAAAGCACGTCATTGTACCAAATTTCATAAGAAAGTCTCAAAGGTCGCGCCCTGTCGATTGAACACAAGAAAACAAGACGGACAGACCGACAGATGAACGAACGGATAGACAATCGTAGAAAGTGATTCTGAATCTATCCGTGTAAAAAAAGATGGGTATAGCTCAAGTCCTTCTGCGGGCTGCATACATCCCTACGAATTTAATACATCCTTATACCACAAGTGGTGTAGAGTATAAAAAATGAATGTAAATCAATTTTTAAAAAGCTCGAAATGTGCCTTTTGCCAAAGGGCTGACACGTTTGAAAATCTTTGATATAAAAGAAGTCATATTCACCAATATATCCACACTGCAAGGACCAAAGTCACGCAGCTTGTTTTGGTCCAGTTTGGTAGTTATAGCTTATTCTTATGTATTTAAAGTAAGTATATTTTACTTTCCACTCATTTTCTTTTATAGCAAGCAGTTTGTTAATCTCTTGTGAGTATTATAGGGATGCTGTACTAAGTAGGAACTGTGTAAGGAAGAACGAAATGGAATGCAATTGTCACTTTCGAAATAACTTAGTTAACATACTTCGAATGTGATCAACTAACCGATTGGCAACTCCAATTCGTGTTCGAACGGAAGTATAGACAAGAAGAAGATGATTTCCGACTTAATTTTCTTAACTGAACAGTCGTTGAGTCAAGACATAAAAGTAAGGAAAGATATAAAAGTAAGGAAAGATAAGATCTGGGTGCCGCATCAGAAGTATTTGGGTTAGAAAACCGTCCGATCCGTCTGTGGACAATTGACGATTACATATAAGTAACCTAAGCTTAAAGTTAGCGGCTAGGTTTTCTAATAAGACAAGTGAGCAAATAAACAGAAGTCTAATTATAATGTCAAGAGATATGAGGGTTTCTTTCTATTGAACTTAAATAAAAGAAATCTCCAAGGTAAGTACGCCTGGAATAGCCGGTCAGGCTACCTCAGCATCATTCTACTAAAAATTATCAATTATCACATGGCACCGAAGCAGGTTTCTCGAGCGATAAGTTAGAAAAAAAACCCAATTACAGACAGAAGAAACATAACGAAGGCTAGGTCCGGCGATTCAGGAAGCGGAAAAGAAGGAGGACAGCTGTCAGAAAATAAAAGACATGTATTTCGTATAAAAGGGATTAAAAATAGAGGCTAAATGAAAGAAAACAAGGGCACAAACCAAATTCCGATAAGGAAAATTATACAAACAAAAAAAAGAATGATGTGTTAAAAACGACAAGAAAAAAAGAAATGAAAACTCGCCTGTGGACAAATTATCCGATTGGTCAAAAGGAGACAATAAAAGAAATTTTTTTATGTGTTTCAATAGCATAACGTGTGAAAACAATGGCTCAAAAAAAACAAGAAAACTTTTATATTGATACTGGTTTCTAGTAAATAAAAGTGCGTAAAAATTGCAAGGCAAAAACAGCTTAAACTTTTGTCATAAGCAAGCATTGTAAACTAAATACCGCAAGATGTGCACACAATTCCATTAATTGAAATACACGTACGAAACCATCGCTGGTTGTTGATGAGATAATAATAGCCGAAAAGGCAATTCAGAAGAAATGTAGGGACATTCGGGTAAAAGAAGTTACAGAGCAACGATCAGCATGCTGAATGGAAAACTATTGATATAGTATAAGAGAGAAAAAAGAAAGTAAAAAAAAAAAAAAACAAGTGAAAAGGAAAAGAACAATATAAAAAAAACTACTGAGAAAATATAAAAAGTGAAATAAGAAACAAGTAAAACAAAAAAAAACTATCGGGGAAATATAGAAGAAAAAAATGAAAAAATATAATTCATAAAACTTATTTGAAAGAAATATAAAAGGAGAAAGGTGGACAAAAAAAAACAAAGAGGAAAGAAAACACGTAAAGCAAAAACGTATAAGTCCTAATGACAAACGTATTGAAATTCCGAACAGAAATGGTTACACTATAGCAAAAGGAACAAGTAAGCGTGCAGTAAGGCGGGCAACCCGATCAGCGAGCAGGACAGAAAGCATCCGGTTGGAGGCCTAGCAGCGGTCGGGAAAAACAAGAAAGAAAGACGACGCTCTGGGCCACATCACACAAAACCGTAAGTGCCTAGCGGCGAAGAACTTTCAAGTAAAGTATCTTTAAGTTTGCTTCTAAGTCGTTTCCCCACAGAAGAAAAAATTAAATTAATTAAGAGAAGAAAAATTGAAATTAAATAAAGGAAGAAAAAAAAATAACCTCTCCAAAATTAAGTGATTCGCGATCGAATAGAATCAAAAAGAAAAAGAAAATAACAATTTTCTTTTGGTGCTGATTATTACCGGTGGAGTACAGGAGAAATTTGAAATCCGTCCGGTCATAAGCCAAGCTACAGGCGAATAAAAGAATATATAAAACAGCCATTAGGATTGGCTCATTATCGGCAAGAATTGCTTTGTCACGTAATCAAATCCGACGGAGTCGGTCGCGTTTAGCGAACTGGCAACTTTGAGAATAATGTCGCCACTAAATTATTTACATGGAAAAATTATCCTAATAATAAGCCGGTGTACTATGATTTGGGTTGTCCACCGGATTGACCGAAGAAGGTGGTAGAGAAAAACGAGATAGACGTGCCGTCGATCTAGACATCGCAGAGTTTATAGAATACATATCCGAATTTTAGTGAATATATATCTGAATTTTTACTGAACATAAGTTTGATTAAAGGGTTAAACGTAATTTTTAGGCTTACGCCTTCTGATTTCGACAACTTAAAAAAGAGAAAAATATATATATATATATATTCTAACAATACGATTGTGCGCGCTCGGGATCTTACGGGCTTTCCACACCGCGAGGTATCTCTTCCATTTAGTTGACGACCCGTAAATACTATTACAAAAATTTAAGAAAACTCTTTTTCTAAAATCTACATATACACACATTACAATAAAGGTTATTAATAAACGAATACGTATTTTATTGGCTCCGTTAGTTAGTCGTTCCGAACACTTAAACCGGTGGAAAGGTGCAGTCAGATAAATAGTATTTTAAAGAGCTTTTAATACTAACTGGCAGTTTGCTAAGAATAGCGAATAATTTGCGAAAGACATGGGCCTACGCCCTCCGTCAAGACGATTTGGTGGGGTACGTGACCGAATTCCAACTCGACACATCCGTGCTCGTGGAAGACCTACGAGAACGTTTGGGTCGATTTGGCGGAAATCACAGGTTGGCTACATTGACGCGTCTGTTAGTTCGGCTAGAAAAACACGAAGCTGTTCAGTCGTCGCGAGGAAAAGGCATCGCTAAAGTTTCAAATCCGACATCCCCTGCAGCAGTAAACCACGAAACAAAAATTACCGAAGTGTCTCTCCCAACGAAGTAATTCACCCAACTCGCCGTGAATATGCCACAGTGGCAACCAGGAGGGCCAACGTCGCCAAGTAATTTGCACAAGCGACCAACAATTTGACACAACAACGTATTCAATTATCCGTAAACCAACCAGGATTGAATCAACCCTTTGTGTCAACACCAAATGCATTTGAGTCTGCAGCCGTTATGCAGTTTCGTCTTCCGACTAATAATGCATCACAGTCATAGGGTATCATAGGGTCATCCACGTTGTGGAGTACTGCTACTGGAGACAACCGATCATCGATAGACATTGTTCGTAAATGGGCATTGAATTATACAGGGTCCCGAGATCCACTACAATTTATTGAGAGAGTAGAAGATTTATCCGACGCCTATGGAATTAACCGAAATATTCCACCCAGTACGATGGTAATTATGCTTCAAGATAAAGCACTTACCTGGTTTAGAAATAATAATCGCCGATGGACCGAATGGAAAGTTTTTAAAAAACACTTTCTACGTTTTTTCCTACCAACCCGATGCCTCCAAAACCTCGAAGACGAAGTCCGAAGAAGGACACAGAAACCACGTGAAACATTCAAGGATTTTATATGGGCACTTCAAGCTGTAATGAAGTGTGTTGGATATACAGAAAAACAAAAGCTAGAGAGAATTTATACTAATGCTTTACCGTAATACCTGTGGTTTATCCGAAGAAGAGATTTCCAGCAACGCGGCCAAGATGGAATGCTAGGGCTACCTGCTGGCAGGAACAGAGCGAGTCCACCTGTCGCGCCGGCCTTATTATGTCTATATTATAATCTTCGGAGAACAGCCACCAAAGATTGCTCTCATCGTAAAGTGCAAGAGTCGTTGGTAGGAGCCGATAGCGTACAGCTTAAACTGAACACACAGCAGAACCAAGAGCGGGTTCAAAGAGCCAGGAACTTCAAGGCTGAAGAATGAGAACCCTCAGCTCTAATAATAACAGCAAAATAGTTATTGCGAGTTTCGCGATAACTGCAATAATCAATACAGAAGCAACTACTAGTTTTATAACGGGAGTAGTTCCATGAAAACGATCATCGAACTAGTTTATGGAACGAGGCTAAAAGCCGATAGTTCGTTTCAATGCCCGGTACAATTCGGAAGTCTAGCAGCTTCATTGCTGCTTGTTGTAATGCCAAAGGCCACCGAAGAAGACATATTGGGCTACAATTTTTTGCGAGCTTTTGGTACAAGCATAACATGCTCAGACCGAACCGCTTCGTGTGCAGCTAAATTAAATACAGGGGAAACACAGTATCACACTATTAAAATAATTGCGAATAAAAGAACCCCTAGAATAGTTAACAAAAATGATGAGAAACGTAACACTAATGCAATAAATGTTACAGAAAGTAACACATAACTTAACTACAAGAGTAAAATGTTCGTCACGAGTTACAGATCCAAAAGACATGGCGGGTACGAAGTGCAGTAGGATGCCACAAAGTTATGAGGATTTAAGTACCTCACCCAAACGTAATAGACGTAAGCCAAGCAATAAGAACGGAGGTGTATTAAGCATGAATAAACCAGGGAAGAAAGTTGTAGATCACGTGCCACTGAGTCGTGTTATTAAAGCATCAGGCCAAAAGCGCGTAGACAATGGGGCCTTTAGTTCATTCACTCGCAAAGGGCAGAAAGACAGAATTTTAATGTCGACGAAGCTACATGCAAGTTTTAATTCCGAAAGGAAGAGGAAGAGATAAGAAGCTGGCGGGTTTAACAATGGTCACCCGTAGCAAAAACCGTGCAGAGTCTCAGCTAATAGAATTACCGTTTGACGTACGACAGAGAGTCGAACAATCTCTGGATGAAATAGAAGTACATCAAAAGGCAAGAGAGAAACGTATCGACCGCCTACGTTTCCACTAGACACGAAAACTCCGACTGATTCTAAATCCATATGGAAGACGAAGAGTGGTGGAGCTCATTCCAAAGCATCCGCCATAGTATAGTGATGCAAAAAGACTATAGGTTAGTGTTGTTGAAACAAAGATGATCACGAGGATCACGAAATAAGTCATTGACGTCGTAAACATTAAACGCTGCTTAAAACAAAGAATGATACGAGACCGACAGGTTCGCACAAAATGCTGAATGAATCGTATTGATCTTAATAATGCCGATGCGTTAAGAGTAATTGTTATTGAATACACCGGATGCCGAATAGGTGATGCTACAAGAAGACTAATCGGTTACGCCAGTTGGCTTTCTCACTTTTATACATATAAACTTTTTAATTTCTTATTTCAGATAAGTTCGTATTACGATCGCTTAGCAAACACATCAAAATATTTACTTTCCATTATATTGGTTCCTGATTCAAAAAACCGCTTCAAAAGTAAGTCAAATAATTTAGGGTAAATATATCGACGTATGTGTATAAAAAAATTTTCAGAATCTACAGGGTTTTGAGATATGTTATCCCCTCGTTTGCAATATTGACATCATTCATTTAACGTTGAGTTTATCATCCTTCCACTACGGGGTATAAGGCCGGTTAATTTGAAATTTCAATTAGATTCGATACGGTTGTTCTGTAAAGCCCCTTATTCTGCAGACAATCACTGTTAGATTGCTAAGCATATGTTTTTGTTTTGATCTTTTTGTGTTTTGTTGGTTTTCTGGCGAGACTTTAGAAACATGACATGATTCGTGATCTAATCTGCAGCAAGTCATTGAGCACGTTTCGTATAATAACAGAATATACTGCAAAACAATAAAAAAAAAAATTTTAAAAATTGAACGAAAATATAAAAGGAAAGCGTATAATAAATGGACGATAATACAATTTTGTAGAAAGTAAGCATAACTAGGCCTATAAAAAGCTTCATCATTTTATTAATTCATTTAACAAAGAATTTTATTAGATCGCGGCAAAAAAATCGCTAAAACGATAAAAAAATATTTTAATAATTTTCAATCGGTTTGATCCATTTTATAACGCTAAGTTTTTTATAGCATTTTATGATTATCGCCTTAATTCGACATTGAAACTTGACATCACTTTTATATTCACAGATGGTGCTGTTTAACAGAAAGCAAGACGTTCGTGATACGCGCTTACTTAAAATGCCGATACCGATAACGATAGCGAATAAATAAATAATAATACACAGAAAAAGCAGTTTTAATTTGGCTTCACTTTCGCAAATCATACGATTTCTTTAATTTCAAAATAAACATAAGTAAATTTGGTACATAATAAGAGAAACATTGACGAGAAACTCGAAAATGAATTTTATGACCATTTTAAGGATAGCAATGTGACTACATTTTATTTTTTGCCATGGCGCAATTGTTAATAAACACATAAGCGAGATAACCAGCTAGCTTTTATATTGCATTGCCTATATGAGTCAATGTTACATTTTTCGGGTATCATCGATTATGTGAGGAGTTGTTTGTTACGATCTTGCATGGGATATTGTCCTTATTTTGTTCGATTAGTGCGTTTTTATATTGGTAAGCATTTTCTACAAGGCAAGAGAATATGTAGCGTATACGTGGAAGAAGAATGAATTTGGCTGAACCGCTGTCGGCATTTTTCGAATTTAATCCAATTCCTTTGTCTCTTTTTAAATTTTTGCTTGATCCTATTATGTTTCTATTATGGTTCTCCATGAAATCTTCATGAAATTGAAGGCATACATTTAAAGGACCGTTCTAAACTTATCTAGACACGAATACAGAAATCTTAGGATCTCTTTCGCTAAGTTTTTCTTTTATTTAAACTGGTAAATGGATTGCAGAAAACGCCTCGTAAAAAAATTTGGCTTAGAAGCCTATAATAGCATAGAAGAAAAGATTCGGTAATCTTTGCGATGAGCAACGTATTTTCATAGACACCTGTACTTTCATATATATATATATATATATATATATATATATATATAAATGAACGAGTTAGATAAAAGCCAAGGAAAGCTAGTTTTAGATCCCATTTTCGGAGCGTAAACCAAGTGACATATATTTATAGCCATATACGTAGTCATATAAATCGATCGGATAATAATCCATTTTAGCATCCTTAAGAATACATAATATTCGCTATAGAGTAAATATTCTATCTGTGAAATAATATATATGCTACCGGCGTATGTGCACTGACTTGAATTCGGCAATTTCACCTATTATTGCATAAATAAATAAAAATATATATATAAATAAATAATTTAATTTCAATAAATAGCGATTGTTGAAAATTCGAAAGTTTACTAATATTTTAAGTTTCGTATCCGGAGTCGAGCCCTACAAACGTCGTCAAAATGCCTGGAAAGCATAGTATCGTTCTATTGCGAATGTTGTTAATTCGTTGCTATTTGTAAATGTTATCATTGAACAAGAACCATAAACCAGAAGGAGAGATACAAAAATGAAATTTCAAAAAACGAATTTAATATTTTTTCGATATTAAAGATTTTACTATTTGTATTACTTATGTTATTGATTAAAATACTTTTACCATACAAGTGTGCACCTGGTAATCCTCATTGCAACTCTGTGTACTATTCAATTTTCGAAAATGGCTGGTGTTTCCGTTTCGATAATTCCTCTGTCTTTCCGAAAAACGACGATTGCAAGTCGACACCATGAGGTACGGTTTTGTGTAAATAATGCAATAAAGCAACGATATAGTGCAAAATTAATTAAAGCACAGTGCGCGGAAAATGTGCAATAATTTATATACGAAATTTTCACGAAGAAAAATGTCTTTTTCATTTGTTATTGCAGTTCTCTTAAACTTCAAAAGAGGCTTGCAGCCTCTGTTATGCGTTGCGGTAAAAAGAAAGTATGGTTGGATCCGAATGAAATTAATGAAATTGCCAACACAAACTCACGTAAGCAAACAACAGCAATAAACAGATTTGATTACATTATTTATCACAATGTAAACTTTTTGCAGGACAAAACATTCGTAAATTGATCAAAGATGGTTTGATAATTAAGAAACCAGTGGTGGTGCACTCCCGCTATCGTGTGCGTAAAAACACTGAGGCACGACGCAAAGGTAGACACTGCGGTTTTGGTAAACGTAAAGGTACCGCGAATGCCCGTATGCCCACAAAATTTTTATGGATGCAACGCCAGCGTGTTCTTAGACGTTTATTAAAAAATATCGTGATAGCAAAAAGATCGATCGCCATTTGTATCATGATTTATACATGAAGTGCAAAGGTAATGTATTTAAAAACAAACGTGTGCTTATGGAATACATTCACAAAAAGAAGGCTGAAAAGCAACGCAGTAAAATGTTGGCCGACCAGGCTGAGGCTAGAAGGCAAAAAGTGCGTGAAGCGCGTAAACGGCGTGAAGAGCGCATCGCCAATAAAAAGCAAGAACTTTTAAGTCTGCATGCAAAGGAAGATGAAGTAGCCGCTCAAGCAGCTACAACCGGAAAAAAGTGAATCAAATAGCGAAGTTCTTGTTATGAAAAAAAAAAAAATGTTTTGATAATAAAAAAGGGGAAAACAACAAAAGTGACTTTTTTTGTTAAACAATTGGATGGATTGTACCAATCATATTTCCGGACGAAATAGTAAATTTTACTTATTACCAAGAAAGTGTTTTAATTTAATAATAGTTTTATTAACAAATCCTCCTCTGGCAAACAAAAGCGAAGTCACTAGAATTTAAACATGCTAGCTTTAGGCGCGCTTCATTTCATTAATCAAATCGAGGGGTTTAAAATGATTCACTACATTGATCGTCCAATCAGATTCCTGACCACTGGTGAATTCCTTAATGAAACGATAATTACAGACGAAGACCTTATCTTGATATTCAGGCATAGTGCCCATATTCCAAGGTATTTCTTCGCCTGATTCTCGAATTTCATGAAGGCCTCTCAAAATGTGGAACACCATCGTTATTTCAACCCAACGCTTCTGAATTTTGCGCCCACTTGACTCGTCAAACATAATACCCACTTGATACGGGAACGTTAGATAGACATCACTCTCTTGCACTTCTAGCTGACGTCTTTGCGAAACCGATAGTTTTTGTATAACCGGTTTTAGTTCGGCTAAAGCTTCGTCTGTAACCAAATTGTTAAGTCCAGAGAAGTCACTATTCATTAGTTTAACTGAGACCACCTGAAATTACACGCGTTAAAAATGACTTATTTGTATCATTTCGAAAGAAATTCAAACCACCTGCATCGCTTTCTTGGCTCCCCGTATAAACTCTTTTAAATAAAATTCTTTATCGAAATAAGGTCGAATAATTCCGTAGACTAAAACCCAATTTCTCATCGAATTAAACATTGACGGCCACATTATCTCGGGGAAATTCATTAACCTTGGTAATGTGCGCTCATTGCCACTTGGATCGGGATTAGGCGGAGGTGGTTGGATACGTTCTTCCTTTGCCTCTTCCCTAACCGGTTTCGGAGAAATGTCAGCATATTGAAGATGAGTATTGTATAAATAGTTATCAATGATCAATGAATTTGAGGTATTCGTGAGTATTTTTTCATGTATAAAGCCGCCATTACTCTCTGCTAACAGTTGTCGAGCGGATAATTTAAAATTAGTGCTTAATAAGCGAAAAAACGACGTCAATTGCAATCTACCACTCCAGCTGATGTTCATTATGCAAAAATATCAAAATTTAACAAAGAAATTTGCTTACAAACACAAGTTTACCGAGGAAAAAAATTGCAACAAAAAAAATAGTAGACAAAATATTTTTTGACAAATTACTAAATAAAGGGTAACTTTGCCGCATACATTTTTTCCAACAAATTTTACAAAATACAACTCTGAAATGAGAGATCGTAGAGATCGTAAATGCAAACTATAAACACGATAAAAATAAGAAACATAAATTTTCATAAAATAACATAATAATAAAGATAATTAATAATAATGGAAATTACTTTTGCTAATAATTAATAAATTGACATTACTTGTTTGTAATGTACAATATAATTAAATTTTCGCTACTAAATAAAAGAAAACTATTCAAATATTTGTGTGTCAGAAAAATAAGTCGTGTTCTCATATAAACATTTAGCTCTTAAAGCTCCCCTGAAGCCTCTGAAAGAATAGTTGTAAATAGTGGATATTGGAAGGATGAAAGACGAAATCACGCGGATTAATTGAAGTTACAGGAATTATTTACAACATTTTTTACCCATATATCTCGACTTTCATAACGCAAGCGAGCTATTTCCCAAGCTTCCCCAGTTATTTTAATTGGGTCCACGATATTAACATTGAGGGATTCTCTTTCACAGAATACCTTATCCAAAGACATTTTAACTAATTACTAAAACACTGACAGTATTTCTTTTTTTACATTTATTGAAAAACAAGTAAAAACCTCCTTTATTTGTGTTTATAAAATACTGCATGATTGAAATTCGTTATTTTGGGGAATCGGGGATAAATTATTATTCGTTACGTTCTTTGCTGAAGACTGTTGAATTTCTGCCATTGCCACTGCAAAAAATAGATAATATTTAATGAATATACGGAAACTTATGTTTATGTAATGATAAATACTTTTTTAATTCCCGGCATTTACAAAATATCCGGTACACTCGAGGCTCTAGCGGGATTGTTAATTCTACGTTGGCCTTTTCTAGAGTTTCTCGGGCGCTTTGAACACACTTGAACATTTCTGTTAAAACATTAGACGAATAAGCTTCGTAGAGATTTAAGCGAGAGTCCCAAAAGAATGGCAAATTTCGTTGATTGAAACTTTTTTCCATATCTTTAAACATCTTTAAAAAGGAAGATTTAACAATTGTTAGCGAAACTTATTGGTTTTATTATGACTTACATCAATAATAATCAACGATAAAGAATTGCGCCAATAGTTCGTGTAATTTTTTTCTTTTACTTTCCATAAAAATAACGTTTTTATAAAATAACTCTTCATTTTCAGCATGTTTTGATGCGCATCTCTGAACTTTTTCAACATTCGCAAAGCATTTTTTAAATTATGTTTGTTGCCAATAAGTTTATGCTCTTCCCGATAATATGACGCGCGAAATGAAGTGTAATCTTTCGGTGCCAGAAATAAAGGCTTGGGTATTGCTTCCCATTGACCTACTCCTGGCAAAATACTTTGCTTTTCTTCCAATAGAATGCCGGGAACAAAGTCAACGGAGTAGTTAAAATCTATATCACCGGTTACTTCTACAGTATGGGCTGGTCCCGCTCGTGTGTAACGCAGTGTGAATACTTCGTTGTTGACATTTATTCTATAATTAAGTTCTTGCATTACCTTGGTAAAGCAGCTAAAGAAGTGTGATTGCAATTTGTTAATAATTAAATAATTCTTTTCATTAACCCAACGTAATAGGTGCGTATAAATTACTTCGTTTTGTTTTTCTTTACGAAGCTTTTCCATAACTTTGGTTAGGTCAATGTGGACATTGCCAGGTAGATCATAATCTTTCCGAACTGAAATAAGATTATTATCGGGGAATCTTATATGGAAAACAAGATCATACTCATTTGGTTTAGTTACTTTCAAGTTATCTCCATAGCTGCCTGCAAGATAAAATATTCAAGAATTGTGATCATACGTCAAGAAACAAAAATGCAGTCATTCTAATTGACAGGTAAACCTACAATATTAATGGTATGATAATATTAACAAGTTTTGATCGAAGTTTGATTGATGAAGGAAATGGGAAAAATGGGAAAAAAGTGTACATAACAGTTGAATTCGATGGTTTCGACTTTTCTCTAGATAAAATAACAGTTTTCCATTTAATATTATTGATTTATTCAGCCTAAGCCGACGCGTACCTTTATGGAACCTAATGCCATCTCCGTCCACTCTCTATTAATAAGGATGATGACAAACATCCCATTCCTTTGGTCAAGAATGGATTCTCATTTAACAGAGTTGATTTGTTTAGTAGCATTGATTGGGTTTTTTCCACCACTTATTCTAACCATGGAGCATTTAAGATTCTTCTTCATCCAAATTCATTACTTTTGTTGTTTACCTGAAGAAATTTGCTGCCGAAGCCCACCAAACACGTTAAGAAGTGGCGACACGAATTGACTGAAAATGCCATTTTTTGGCCACTTGTTGCAAGAGTTGTCTATGGCACACTATAGCAGCTCGAGAGATAAGTTCTGTCACATCCAGTGCACTCACCAGACATGGCGCCTCTTGATTACGACTTGTTGGGTTGGCTAGCACCCGCATCCGCAAAGGGTCGGTGGGTAACGTGTTGTCAAAAATAGTGTATAACGTTGTGGAAAACAACGGAAATTATTTTGATTATTATATATTGTACCAATTTTCCACAATAAATGGTTTTGTCAAGTGAGTGATAACAATTTTTGCAAACAGCTAATAGGGTTTATGCAGTTTAGGGATTGCATTCGAACCATGATTAGCATAAGACTCGCAATTGATTCGTCCTTCTAGGCTTGTTTTGCTTACTTTGTAGGCTTATTTTAAAATTCATTAAAAAATAGGCCTTTCAATGTTTCTTCGCGAACCGATCGAAGACAATGGATACCTTAAGGTTATAAGTAACCTTTTTTACACGCAACTGTGTCCACCATTTATATAAAGCGTGGACTTTAATCCACTCTTTAGCTTATAGTTGTAAAGTTAAAATTGTCATTGTAAAGCGAAAACACGAAACATTTATTTAAAAATAAATACGTTTGCACTTCATCCGTTGCTTTTTACATTTTTTTAATTTTTTTTATTTTATTAAACATAAATTTTTATAAACGATGAATTACAATTCGACTTAAATTCTACTCAGCTGGTCTACTAGTAAGATTTAAATATTTGAGTAAACTTACCACCCAACTGAAAACCCTTGAATATACTTCCAAAGGGTTCTCTCTTCCTTAGCTTATTAAAAATTGTATCTCTTAATATGACAAAGTTAGATGCGTATTTTTCACGATCTTTATCGATATTAATATATTTATTGATGTCATTTAAGACTTCTTCTAGATTTCTCATGTTTGCCGAACGCCGTCAATCAAGTCGGGACAAGTTCTTTAAGTTTTTTACTGAAAATGATAACAATTACTCAGAGTATTTATATCCCGCAAGTACGCACAAAATACAAAAATATATTTTAAGAGAGTGAAACCGTCAGCAGGGTAATCACGTATCTAAAAGTTGACTTTCGTTCGCGATAAAGCTACTAGTCGACAAAATTTTTTTTTTGCTTCATGTAAGACTTTCGTATCATTTCGGTGCTAACATTCATGTGTAAATGAAAAAGCAGAAAAACGAATCAAACGAATCGTTTATATTTGTGGCTGTCAAAATCGAAAAAATAACAACTGGTGGATGGAGATGTATGAAAAATTGCGTTTTTGCTTTTGTATTCAAGAGGTGATCAGGTCACTCGTGATTACCCCTAGCTGTTTTACAAAAACGTTCAGCTACGTGATTACTCCAGTGGTTCCTCACTCTAATAACGTAAGCTCATTTTCTGGCACAGATAATCTCTACGATTTTTATATAAAGTGAAATTTTTTTTCTTCGTAAAAACAGTTGGTAATCCTGACATTCAATAAGAATGTTAAAAGTGATACTCTCAATGAATTTCTCTCCTCTATACCTACAACAGATTATTATAAATGTTTATGTTATGTTATATTTTGTATATATTTTGTGAAGTAAACAGATATTGAGTAGCATAACAACTTCAAGCGAGCCTAATTTATATTCATTTTCTCCTCTCAAGGGTAATTACTACATTGTTTGTACGACTGTAAATATGAGTACGTCTACAATTTCGGCAAGCCTACGAATGAACAAAAAAAATATAGGTGTCGTGTTTTGATCATTATTAAAGAATAAATGAAAATGATTATAATCGCTTTTGAATGAATTCAAAGAAATAAAGATATACAAAATTTAGTACGTCTGTCGCGGATTCCTTCAAATTTGAAATCTAGAATTTTAAAGAATTTTCGATTCGCTTTTGCTTCTAACAAATTTGCTTTACAATTTTTTATCAGGCTATTATTTTCAAATACAAAAGCTAGCAGACTTTTACCTTTTAATCAGATTTGATACCGCACACCACTTGTGATACAGCGGTGTATTAAATATGTGCGGCTCTATGCAACACCTACGAGGACTTGAGATAGATCTATTTTTTATTATACTGATCGATTTAGAGTCACTTGCCGAATCGATTTAAGCGTGTCTGTCCGTCTCATTCTCTTTTGTTCAACCTGCAGGATGCAATGTTTGAGACATTTTGACGCGTTTTGGTCCAAGATCAAATGCGTTTGAAAGTCGTTGAATCGGGATTGGTATACTGGTTGCTCATGGAGCGGCCGTAATAGAAAATTTAAAATTTTTAATAACGAAATAATAAAAAGAAAGACGTTATCGCTAATTATCCTAAGGAATGAGCGTCTGTGGTTTGTGCCATTTTGACGAAGGCCGTTACTAGTTGTTGATGCCATGATGATTATTTCTCAAAGAGGAAGGTAGTTTTTTTTCCTACGAGGCCGACTAAAAAGAGTATTTACAAAATATTTAAAGCAGTTCGCGCGACGTCAGGCTTGGCTCGAATTTATTAATAGCTGGAGATAGATTGAGCTGCCGATGGAAGTAGTTTACTTAGGTCTTTCATTCAATTTCCTTTTTTTTTTTCTTTTCTATGACCGGACGCTCAAGGAATATTGTCCACACATGCGGGCGCAGTAATGATCAGGAAAGGTTACAGTTGAAGAAAAGAAGTAGTCTTTGTCAACGTTCGACTTGAAAATGGCGAAATCAGATAGGGTGGGAAATACCACTGCTGATAGGTTGTTCCAAAGGCATGTAGTGTGTTGAGAAAGACGTGTAGCCCTATCAAAGAACTTAATTGCTGGGCAAGTTAAGATTATGTAGTAATTATTTCTTACTATACTCAATAATTTCATTCTTATCACCAGAAGGTAAGGACTTATCCCATATACTATACTCCAAAAATGGCCATATGAGGCTCTGCTAGATATACAAAACTACTTGAATCGATTCTCGCCATGTCCGTCCATTCGGCTTGGAGGGAGAAAACCAGAATTTCTTTTTAATACATTTCTCTTAGAATAATATCATAGCACTTTGTAGCTGAGTACTGTAACTTACTTAGGAAGTATTGTTTTAAAATTTTCTACAAGTTTACTCATAAGCTCCTTAAACGCTTCAAGGCATGGTATGCTTTAATTTTGCGCTATTTCGATGGACCCTTAATTACAAAAATCTCTTTGCAGTTTTAATGAATTCGTCTGAGACGGTCCGTTGTATTGCCTTCCAGTGATGTAAAATTTTTTCTTTTATCTACTTTATCTAAACTAATTCTACGATTTTCTCGAAGTTGCTGGCAATTTCGATTTGTACTTGTTGTGAGTGGCTGATTATTGTACGAGAGATTTTACAAATTTATTGCGAGTTTTGTGACTACATGCGTTCTTCAACGAACATTCTTTAACGTCCACTGTTCATAACAAACTCAGTATAGCTTCATTCGTCATACACGACAATACAATTTCCAGCTTTGTTTATATTAAAATTCAGTTATGATTACGTTGCAAACAAATCGCTTGTATGGGAAGTATCAAAGAATGTCGAAAGAATTCAAACTCATTATATAATTTATGTACATCTTATGACGAGTTGTTTACAATTATAATGAAAAACAAATCTTTTTCTTATTGCTCTTACTTAAGGGGACCATTGTTATAATTCCGGCTGATGCTAGCATTACCCTTTGTATGCGGTTGAGCATAAGTGCACAATTGCATTATCGAGAGGATAATTAAAAAAAAACGTACCAATTTTTATCTTTTGAACAGATTCTTAACTTAATATTTTTGAAAAAAACTTGTTTTAATGTTTAACAAGAGTTATGCCAAATGCTAACTAATTTCAAATCAACCCTTCATTGTTTACTGGAAATCTTACTAGTGACGTGGTCCGAGAGATAGGCCTGTGTGATTCAAATTTCGTCCACTTGATTTTCTCTTGTAGTTACTATCATCAACAAGATTTCATTATGAAATATGAACAGTTAGATCCTTTTGGCACGTAACGCCTAACATTTTCTGAGTGTCCTTATTTGCGGTGGTGGTGGTATCCAAAAAACAGACCTACGGGGTTCAAATTTGGTAAAATGGATTTATATGTCCACTTATTCTTATGAACTAATTTTCACCATGAAATATTGGAACCTCGAATTTCTTACCATATAAAGCTTCCATTTCCCTAAGAACGGTTATATTAGAGGAAGTTCAAAAAATTGTCAAAAAATGTCCACAGTGAGTATTGTCGCAAAATATTGAGCATTGATGAATCGATCGGTGTAATGAAAAGTGTGTCTATGTTAAGCGTCTGGGTGTAACGTACTTCCGCACAAACTTAATACACCTTTCGCAATATATACTATACATAAGTAACAATCCTACACAATTTTGCCTGTTGTCGCGAAATATTGAAAACTTTCAAATTATGGCTAGAATCGAAAATGATCGCTCTGCATATCATCTCTTCTCAAAGATAATTTCTGAACCATGGATTTGTGAGAAAATTTTTAACTCTTGTAAAGCTAAACTTCCAAATCGCCTTCTAACAGATCAAACGTATGGCAAAGTTTATTCGCACATCCATAGGTGTGCACGTAGTGGTCTTTATGACACATGTAGGATCTGCGGAGCATTTGATCTTCAAGTTTCAAAAATATACATACATACAATATATACAGTATGAGAAATCGTTTCAGCTTTCTCTCATCCTTTCTGGATTAAAAACCACCTTCTTATCGAAAGCGAACGGTTACCATTCCACACCATACCATTCAATCCAAAAATTACTTATCGATCGTCAACTATTTTACTTTTTATCTTTATTTCGGTCATGAAGGGAAAATCACTTTCCAGTTTTGCATATCATCAGGGCTCGAAAAGGAATTTAGACTACTTCGTCGTCAAGGATAAAATTTTCCCTATAGAACTTTTATAAAATTTTTGAGTGTGTATGTGTAAGTGTTGACTTACCTCACCAGTCCGCGATCAATACAAGACAAACTTATTCCATATTCATAATAAGTATTTATTTAAATAATAAAAATTATTGATAGAAAAGTTTAGTCATTAATAAATAACAATTTTTAATTAACAAAATTAAAATCAAACTCACCCAAAAATATATTGAAGTGATGTCCATCGACGAATGTTCACGCAGTCGCGACTAATTTTAAATATAAAGAAATTTATTACAAATTATTTAAGCAAAAAAGAAATTAAAATATTCCGCCTGCCCAGGAGTTCCGCAAAATGCCAGAAAATCTCTTTTAGCAATTCATTCCGATACACAGTTCTTTTTCAAGTAAAGCCTTGCTTCACCAGGACCACCCAAACAAACTTAGCCAGCCGTCAACGAAGCAATATTTCAAGTTTTTGCCATGAATTACACAAAATTTTATTAACATTTTTTTAATGCTTGCTTGAAATAAAACAATTAACTAACATGTTAATTATTCGATTAAAATTTTACATTAACCCGAGAGCAACAAAAATTGCAGATTCCGAAAAAATTTTCTCTTTTCAAAAAGTGGTTTCACAAACGAATTTTCCGAATGAACAAAAAACTCAAAAATAATTTGCGCCTTTTCACATCCAATAGGCAACTCAATCTCCTGTCAAAAAATTGTTTGATTATTCGAAATTTCGAAAAAAATTTCTTTCGAAAAAAACTCATCTATTTGTTTAACTAAAATTCAACAGTTTTGATTCCATGGCGTTACTGTTAGGCTAAGTTTACAACGTTCCTGCTAAGCATCGTATGGAACGTCGTTGTAAAATCGTAAATATTCAATATCTGGTCGACTGTATACAACTACGAAAAATCTTTTTGTTTTTAGAAGTCTTGCTTCTCATGACCAACGAGCCCGAAAAAGGCTAACCTATACATCCATTTTAATCGTGAAATACTAACAATTGGAAAAAGCTTTGTATTTTATTTCACAAAGTTTTTTATGGGTTAAGGTTCGAAGAGTGGTCGGACCCGATTTTCTTATTTTGTACATTCCATATTCATACCCAAATAATTCAATGTTTTTTTATCAACAAATACTAAAAACTGAAATGTTTTCTGTTTTGTAGTTGCTTACATATATTTTGATCAGCGACACCTGTTGGAGTATAAAGTGATAAAGTAATTCGAAGCTCCATGACTAGTCCGTTGAAATCTAATTACATGGGCACTATATCGTATGCTTATACATTCAATTGAATTGAACCGTCTAAAATAAATATTTTTATGTAAGACGCAAAAGGTAATTTCGTCTCTGCCCCTTTCATTCAATATCCGCTATTTACAGTTATTCTTTCAAAGGCTTTAAGTGGAAGTTTAAGTAGATTTTAATTAGATTTTAATATTTATCATAGATCTAAACTCGATTTTTATATATATATCAAAAGTTCATTTGAACATAGATTTCACGTTAAAATGTATCGAACGCCTTTCAAACTTGGTACAGAAAAGTATTCAAAACTATTAAAACTATGAACATGTGCAGTATGTGTGGTTAAACAGCCATTTACCGATAATATGCCGAGAGAGGAAAATCGCAATTGTTCTTCGGAAATTGTTGATGTAGATACAAACGAAATAAAAACCGTCGAAACTGATATTGATACGGATAAGATCATTAGAATGAATAGAGATGAATTTGCCGAAATTCATAATTACTATCTAATGTAGCGATGAAGCATCAAAGGTAAGACCGCCTGAAACCAATTAAAAACCTCGATCACATTAGTAATGAATGAATCTTTTCGATTCTCATATTTTTTAATGCGATTTAAATCAATACGATAATTCATCTTTTAATATCACTCCCAATCACAGCGCGTATCATTTGCAATCATCGTAATGCTTATATTGATTGCCGCACGCAGCGCACACAGCAGATACAGCGCTTTCTGTTTATCACTTGTTTAGATCGATGATCGATGCAGTATCGCAATGCAAAAATGGTTCGAAGATTGGATCGCTGCCAAACCAATATCGTTCTTTCGACACGGTTTCACCACTTTGCCAGGAAGATGGGAAAAAGTTGTAGTAAATGATGGAAAATGTTTTGCTTAGTTATATATATACATAGTTATATACATATATATATATATATATATCTATATATATTGCTATATCTATATATATTTCTGTATTTCGATATATATTTCTATATATATATATATTCTATATATATATATACATATTCTACATTTATATATATATATATATATATATATAGAAATACAGAAATATATATATATATATATATATATATACATATATATATATATATATATATATACATACATGTATATATATATATATATATATAAATAAGCAAAACATTTACTACAACTTTTTCCCAGCTGCAGCGAATCATTCATCTAAGTGAAGCACTGCGTTCAGCTGGATTCAGCGCCATTCAGGTAAGTGCAGCGCTGAATCCAGGTAGGTGCAGCGCTGCGTTCAGCTAGGCAGTCGCAGTAAAAGTAGAAAAAGAAATAGAAGAATACACGTCTACCCCTAGATTCACGTGATATAGGTGAATATAGGTGACATTTTCTAGTTTGGCCGCACTAGAGTATCAAATTTGGGTGTTCTCCCATGTGCATTTTACGCTAACATACCAAATTTCAAAATCCAATTTGATTTCAATTGGAATTATTTAACATTGGTAGGTGTCTTTGCTATGGAAAAATGGAAAGCTATTATTTTATCTAGAGAAAGGTTGAATCCATCGAATGCAACCGTTATGTACACTTTTTTGCCGTTTTTCCCATTTCTTTATCACTTTTACCTGTAGAAGTCGCTGATCAAAACTTGGAAGCACCTAATATTATGATAACATTAATATTGTAGTTTTACCTGTCAATTAGAATGAGTGCATTTGTTTTTCTTGACGTATGATCACAATTCTTGAATATTTTATCTTGCAGGCAGCTATGGAGATAACTTGAAAGTAACTAAACCAAATGAATATGATCTTGTTTTCCATATAAGATCCCCCGATAATAATCTTATTTCAGTTCGGCAAGATAATGATCTACCTGGCAATGTCCACATTGATCTAACCAAACTTATGGAAAAGATTTGTAAAGAAAAACAAACACTCTTTATACATAAAAAATAGTCTTCTTTATCCTTGAATATGTAGAACGATGATGGATGATGCAATCCTTCTGAGCGCAACAGCTTATGAAGCAGAGCAGACGCGCCATGGATGTCAATCCCAAAATCGAATTTTCACAGGGTGTTACGAACTGCTCCGATTGATCAAAATCGTCCCTGAGCAACACTAGCAATCGGGCCGTTATTTACCTGCAGCTGAAGAAATTGAAAACCAGCAAATAAGTCTACCCAATACTGTAGAGGAATTCCAAGAGCTTATTTTAAAACAACAACAAGAACTAAGTCCAGACTGGATTGTGATTTTGAGAGAAAATGATGTGTTACCTCATTTGATGAAATTCAGATCAGTGATCCTTTAATTAATTAAGAAACAGACAAAACTGAAAATTTAATCTTCATTTACAATTTTAAGGTTAAACCAAAAAAAAAGAATACACTAAAGAGGCAATTAATTAAAAATGCCGAGTTTTATCCTTTTGTTGTTTGACTTTCTGGCGGAGCCACTTTACTTAAATATTAGATTCTCACTGCGTATTTTTTCTTTTTATGTTTTGAGTTTTGCGACTTTATTCAAAACTTTTTATATCGGGCCAACAATTTTAACGTTTAATAGAGATCGGACCTTTCATTCGAAGCGTTGCCATTCATTGAAAGCAACTCTGTTTTCTCTCGATTGTTCTCAACATATAGCACGTTTTTTTATAAAGAAGTTCAACAAAGTGAAAAATTACAGGAGGAGATGAAGGTCATATAAGAAAAATTGCGCGAAGCCGATGAAAATCTAATGAACCTTCCCTCGCAACTAACGTGGTTAAGAATTTTTGCTTAAAGCATCGTAAGGATAATGTAAGAAGAAATATGATAAATTGATTTGCCAGCATGACAACGCTTAGTCGCATATTGCAAAGGATAACAAGGAAACGTTAGCATCGCTAAACACGACTACTCAAAATACCATCCACTTCCGTCTTTTATCGTGTTATCGTCAGGATAGTTTAACAAATTTCATGAAAATTTGTAGAATTATTGGTTGCTATTTCTGATTATCGTGGTATTGAGACACGTACCCCACATCATTTGTGGTACAGGATCCAAGGTATCCAACGATGAAATGGTTCGGATTGGTCCATTATTTTGAAAAAACTGTCAAGTTTCCAAATTTCTTGACGAATATCGCTGAGTAAAAGTATCTTGACTTTCTAAACTGCTATGAAAAATTTGTCTCGGGCGGGGACTTGAACTCCGTCTTAATTAATTATTCCTACGAAAGCTGAATCTTTATATGGTAAAAAGGTTTAATCTTCAATATTTCATGAAAGTAAATTGACAAAGATACCATCGTATATAAGGATTCTGAAAAAATGTAAACCCTTCTATGCCAATCAGGCCTAATTGCTAAAGTTTTGCGATGAGAATTTGTTGATGTTAGTAATATGACATAAAAATTAAGCAAACCAAATTTGAACCATATGGGTTTATTTCTTAAACCCCACTGCACAGATGATTTTTCAGTAATAGTAAATCCTTCAGGAAAAATTCAATTCTTAACGTTGTAAGGAAGCGTTTTGCTTCCTTACTAAAAATAAACTCGTCCGCGTAAATGTCTTCCCTTAGACCCCCAAAAACAGTCAGTCCGAATTGCCTCTCCGCACGAGAGAATGAATACCCTTACATGTCTATTCTCCTTACGTCAGCTATGATCATCTTTCTCCCGCACAAATTATTGTTAATAAACACTAGAAAATATGTAAATAAATATATACATAAGTAGGATAATATAAACCATATATATAAGTCTTTACATTGTCCAGCAAGAAAAGGTATACATAAGTAGGATACATATGAGCCATATACATAAGTCTTTACATTGTCCAAGAAGAAAATGTATATAAACATGATAAAGAAACGTGTTGTAATCCGGTGAGCAATATGTCAATTGTCAACAAACTACCGGTAGCGTTGAATTAGCCACAGTTTCGAAAGGCGCCGACCTAACGGGCTGGTGGCTTTGCAAAATCATGCTCAACGGATTGCAAAAATCACACGATTCGGTACCTAGATTAGTAATAACAATAAGACAGACATAAGGATAGGCAAACAATCAAACATTACGAAAGAAAAAAAAAGCGAAGCTATAAAATTATGTTGATATGATGTATACCATATGAAGGCATGCTTAACGGTTTAGCAAATCATACGATTCGGTACCTAGATCAATGATAACAACAAGACAGATATCAGGATAGGCAAACAAAAAAATATTACGAAAGAAAAAAAGTGAAGCTATACAATCATGCATGTTGATATGGTACGCATCATATGCAGACATGCTTAACGATTTTGCGGCTTATAAAATCATTCGATTTGATACCTAAGCCAGTACTAGCAATAGGATCATACGAGTTGGTACTTAAGGTAGTATTAACAATAAGCTATACATAAGGGTAGCATAATAATACTTATAGAAGAAAAGCTGAGATGATAACGTAGTTGCTGGCAAACATGTTTGATCAGACCTCAGCTAGCATACATAATGATAGATAGCATAAGAAAATTGTTACAACACACATGCAAGTGAGTGTTGAGGTTGTAACAAAAATATAGCCAAAACATCGATGTTACGGGACAGCAATGGTGATCGCGACTATAAAAGAGCGCGTCGCAGCACACTCAGCCTTTCAGTCGTGTTACAGCAGCCAAAAGGTAAGTGAATACGGACTACATTACCAGTTGACTTTACTGCTAGTTTAGTTTTTTTTTTTGACTTTACGGATAGGGGATGGCAGGTTTGGCTTAGCCGTCATCCCTGAATGACTGAAAAGATTGTTGACCCTTACGGATAGGGGATGGCAGGTTTGACTTAGGCGTCATCCCTGAAGGACTTATGGACACCCTCTCTTACGACGTGAAACGTTTAGGGACGGACAAGCGGCCCTGTAGGCCAAGGGTGACTGCTGTAACACCCGCGACGTATTCCGTTTATTTTCAGAAGATCTCGCGATACGGAAAACGCGGAAAGAAAATAATAATCGTACGAAACGAAGAAAAAAAAACCTTAAAAGGAAAAAAGCGAAAGTCGGGTCACCAAGCTGGTTTTTTTTATTCTCCAATCTTCTTAAACAAAAATCGCTAACAAATAATAAAATAAAATTTTCAAATATTAATCGCAAATCCGGAGGTCCAAGTTTTTCTAATATATATTTCTTGGAAGGAGTCCTGGTGGAGCCCTGAGCTTACCCTGCCCAAGCAGACTCGTTACAAAGTTCAATTAGCTTAATAGAGATTCCATTGACACCTGTAGCGTAGGATTTAATCAAATTGAGGGCTTTTGAGAAATCCCTTTCATTACTATATG